>JAYDZE010573646.1:0-11670 GCA_034509125.1 Monilaria moniliformis
TGTCTGCTTTAATTAATTAACAGTCCAACTATAATTAATTAAAGCCCAATATCCTAATCTAGTCCATATATCTTTCAGAGTGTGGGCGGAGAAAGATAGAACAATAAGGTCATCCACAATATTATCTATTGGTTGTCTCTTTTCTTATATTATTCATCAACTATTCATGTGTCTCGTCACTTTTTACCATATCATTTCATCAAGAGACAATACTCACATCCACATCTCTTCATCATCCCTTCATTTGCACTATTCATAGATCTCATCTTTTATTTTTTATTCATTTTTTATTTCTTATATTTATTACATATTCTAATTAAATTAATTTTTTAATTTAATCAAATATGCAAATTTCATTAAATTAATAGAAATTATATAATTTAAAATCATGATATTATATAATTAAAAACTGAAAATTAAATAATTAAAAATCCTACAAACACTTGATTGAAAATCGAAAACACATAATTAAAATCCTAATATTACATAATTAAAAATAGAAAAATACTAATCCTTCGGCAACATATCTAAATCCTTATCGAGATTGTTGATAAATCTTTGGTTTATGCTTTCATAACAATTTGTACATGAGAGTTTTGTTAGCGAGCTTCATCGCCTCTAGGTCCGCTTGCAGAGGTGTCGCACTGCTCGAGGCCACCGCTTTTTCCTTTTTTCTTGTCGTCTTTGTTCCGATCAGACGAGCTCGATTCGATCCCCCCCACTCCTGCCTTTGGATCTTTTGCCACCGCTTGTCAGGTAGTTGCTGCTCGAGGTATGCTTCATGTGCTTCAGCTCCAAATCTATGCCACATGCCCACTTTTCGACGTTCCCGACCCTCTACCAAGTGGAGACATACTTGAACGACATGTTGGTGTCGTGTTGGTAAACTTGCAAGGCGAATTTAAGAATATTTACCTCGCTTGCGCCGTTTGGCCATCTTTCTCCAAGCTGTTATAGATGGCACAAAACTTGGAGATTTTCGGGCTAACTCGGTTGAAATGAGACCGAAGCTTCTTCCGCGTGCGCGTCGAGGTGCTTCCGTGCAGCATGCGTTGTATGCAGCGACAACTCTCCCCCTAAAAAACTTAGATTTTTGGTTGTTTCCGATTACCGGATCTTCGCTTGTGTCCGCATACACCTTAAAGATCCATTTCGTTTCTTCCGAGGTGAACATGGTTCGAACGTCGCGGGAAGACGACTCATTGGAGATTTGAATGTCGTCCAACTGCTTGGTGGGAAGGTCATGGGGGTATGCCCCTTGAGGCGTCGATGACTGGGCGGAACCCGGCGTGTTTGGACCATAGCCCTCACGAAGGAACCAATCTCGCCATTGGTTTTGGTTGTCGTCGCTAGATATTTTAGCTCTCGAAAATTGAAAGAGTATAATGAAGAAGATGAAGTTGAGAGAGAAAGTATATAGAAACATTGTTAAAATGGAGTAAGGGAATAAGGGTATTTATAGAATTTGGGATGATTAAAAAATTCCCACTAACCATTGCTAGTCGTTGGGGATTATTTATTTTATTTTTTGAATTTTTCAAATTAAAAAAAAATATTGTGTCACATTGACACCTACTCACAGACCCAGTGAATAGGCGCAACGTGAACTGTGATTGGCCACGGAGGGAGGGGAGGGGTGGGCGTGGGGGCGTGTGGCATAACAACTCGCTACTTTTCTCTCCATCTCGCGCATCCCATCCCGCGAGGACACCCGCAACGCATATAGTGGACGTCTCATCCCTCCAGGACGAGCTACAACCCACGCACTATGGGTGCCCTAATAAAATTGCACTTGCTTTGTTAATTTGGGTGGGGTTTAATGGCCGGCCTCAAACATCAATTGGGGGAGTTGATTTTTGTTTGACTAAATTTGCCCCTAATATATGTCAAGGTTTATATTATAATAAGGTATAAAAAAATATTATACTCGTAGTCACACATTTTTTAAGTAAAATCCTAAAACTAATTGTATTAGGCATATTTTTTTGGGAGATGTATTTTTGGAGGTATATATACATTAACTTTGTACTATATAATATTGCAAATCAAATATGTTATTTTATAAAAAGTGGCAGTCCAATCAAACAATTTTTCTTTAGTTAACATTCAGTCTTAGCTTATCCTATATTATATCTTATTATTATCTTGTCCAAGAAATCGAACACATCTAAATAGGTTTATAAAGTTACGTAATTATATAATGTGTATATTTCTTAATTTCTATTTTTTGAATATATGCCTACAAAATACTATCGTGTTATTATTATTTTACCGAATGTCAAACTTTATTTAACATGTACTTTAAAATTCATGAACTTTTTCGAATTTAATCGAGCCCAAATGTGTTATAAAAGAAACTGGATTAATTCATTAACAATAAAGTAATGCATTCTTTATTTGCTTTTAACAAATGAAGGTAGTAAGTAACGCAATTAAATTATATCTAGTTAAGAATTTTACATTTTCAAATTAAATTACTTAACGAGCTTGCTTACGAGCGAATAAGACAAATATTGCTAGGTTCGATTTTGTTCGTTTAGCTAACAAGCTTTTATCGAATTAAGATTCGGATAATTCAAGAGTAATTTGGTTTATTTACAACTCTTCTACAAGAGATGTGGATACAAAAATAAAATTTATGTACTTATATAATTTTATAGACCAAGTATAAATTAATATGACAAATACGTGTCCAAATTGCATATATCACTTCAATGATTCAGCCAAGCTAAACACTCTTATCTTAAAAAATGAGGTCATGGAAAGATAGCTTTTGGATGCGTTCAAAAGCACCATTTTTGCAAGTAATAAAATCTTTCATCGAACATTAGTACAGTAGTACCAATAGGAAATAAATAAAACGAAGAAACAAAATCTCCAAGTAAAATTATTATCCTTATACATAAAAGTTGTAATGTTAAAAATAATTATTTTTATAATTAAAAGTAATTGATTAAAAATGATATTATTATGAATAAAATTGACTATTTTTATGAATAAAAGTCATAGAGTATTTCAAATAAAAAATGACACTTGTTGAAAATAACTGTTCCGTAAATGATAATTATTTTTAATAAATAACTGTTACTATTTGTAAAAATAATCCAAAAACTAAAAAACAAAAGCGGGCCGGATCAAACAGACAGATCTGACCTTGTGAGGGACGCACACATATTCAATAAGTGGAACTTGTGACAAGTAAAATGTCTTAATTTGATTGTGTGATGCACAACCCAAAAATTGCTGTGTCCAATTTTGTGAAATCTGGGAGGTGAAAAGTTGTTGAGAAATGGTAAATTATACTTTCATAAGAGAGTGGTCACATCTTCTTTAAGAGAAGTGCTATCACTGCAAGTACAAGAATTAACTCCTGAACTGCCCTTCAATCGAGTGGTTTTGTACTCTATATTACTATATTCTTTTTCTTTAATAAAATTCTGGAATTCATACTCTAATATCTCATCTTCATAAATTAAAGTAATTGCATAAAATTTGTACAATTTCTTGAATTTGGCGTTTCTTCCGTTAATGCCCGAAATTAGCATGCCTTTCCAACACCAAATAAAACAGAGAGATTTATCCAAATTTACCCTCCAATAGTTCCTATGAATTAATTTCACTAGTTAGAAAGAGAAAATGTATCATCTATAATTGGAAACATTAGTTACATCCAATTGGACATTATTTTGTTAGAGTTTTTTAGTTACAATTCATACGCATACGCATCTGGAGTGACTCGAGTCATCGATTTATTGATTGGAATAGAAACATATTATCAACTAAATTACGCTTAGTCATATTTGTCATAATAAATTAGATGAGTTCTCAAATTCGTAGACTTGTATATTACATGGGATCTCTTTTAAGTATCTTCTTCATTATCTTCTATGGTTTTCTAAGTTGATTCTATCAACTCAAATCTCAAACCAAATTCTTCAATTTACATAAGAGTGTTTCATCTTGTATTACAACAATTGAAATGCTGAATTTGCATTTAATAATAGCAACTTATTTGTCAATTTCTTTTTTCTTCTAATAAAGGAAGAAAATTGATATTATTAATCACACCGGTGAGATAATTACATTAGTTGTAAAAGGTAAGTGTCCACTCACTGCACGCTCCAACTGAGACTACTGGGTCATCTCATACTTAAACGAATACTCCAATTAGGGACCCTTTATTTGTATTTATTTATTTATTTATATTTTGTGACCAATCGTTTTATTGGAAATACTAATTACATTTATTAAGTCTAATTTAATTTTGGACTCCATCTCATATTTCAGTTTAACTTGTTATATTGCTACAGTTCTACCGTCATGGCGCACTACGCATCTAGTAGAAATTGTGTCCAATTTAAGATGAAATAAGTATAATTACTTAAACATAATGTGAATATTTCATAGTCCCTTCTAGAATTCTTACGGACACTGAATTATTTAATTAATAAACAAAGATTGATTGATAACCACCCAACATTATAGTACACATTTGTAGTTGCGCGGTAGCAATCTACTTCGCTTTTAAGAATTTATGATTATGATAATTATTAAGCCTGCAAAATTAAGTGATAAAAACAACAGTAAGCAGGTCCTGGTCTGGTATCCGACCCACCATCTGACATATATATAAATAACAGTTATTTTTAATAAAATTCATCCTACTTATCAATAAAAACAATAGTTACTTTTAATAAAGATATAACATCCTAGTTTTTTGATTAAAAATGATATGAAAGTTCTGCTAGAGAAACGTAATAGTTATAATAAATATATAAAAGTGATATTTATTTTAAATAAAAATAATAAATATTTAGACGAAAAGCAAAAGGTGTTATGAATATAAGTGGCAATTTTTATAATTGCAAGTGACAATTTTTTTAAAGAAAAATGACAGTTATTCTGAATAAAAATGACAATTGTTTTTTACTAATTATGAAACTATATATTTTTTTAAGAAAACACTACACTAAATATATGAAGTCATTGTATTCACATTGAAATTAAATACACTCGAAAAAAAGAAGCAAAAAACAAAAACAAAACAAAAATATGTCCCATATGGAATTCAAATCCTTGTGATGAAAATGATCCAATATGGGGATGCATCCATCGCAAATCTTCCTTATCGGAATGGCTAAAAATAGTTCTCCATTCTCATAATGTTTAAGGGAATTCAACAAAAAGTTATGATTTAAATGACAATTATCTCAACGACATCGTTTTAAAGAACAAATGTTTTATCCACGTCGGAAATTCCGGCTGACACGTCACCACCAATTTCACTGAAATTTTGATATGTGAGATAATTGAGAAAATATCAAAAATTGTAATTTTATGTTCCAGTTTTAAAAGTTATGGGATTGACCAAAAGTCAAGAAAAAGTTATAATTTAAATGACAATTATCCCCATAAAATATTACCAATATCGGTTTTGTTAAAGTATAAGGTGTTGGATATTTGATCCAGATTTTAGAAAGCGCCTCTAATTAAATTATTCAAATTTAAAAGTGAAGTACTTGATATATCATATATGATCCGTTTTTGTCTCTTTGAAAAAGAACAATAAAATCTTGATAATCTTTTTACTCTTTTTTTTTTTGATACTCTTTCTTAATAGGAAATATCTTGTGCTATGTGTTTTGGACTTTTTTCACTTATTTTTTCTTCTTCTAAATACAAGATGACATCAGGAACGTTTCCGATTATAACTATTTCAGAAGGTCAGGTTGAAATAAGTCGAAGCATATTTTTTTAATATTATGAAATATTAATTTTCTGTTACTTAATTCTACAAATAAAACATTACAAGAATATTTCAAATTGTATATAGATAGAGTTGGTCCTAAAGTAATTACACGAAAAGATGTGTCAATTATTTTCTCTCTCTCAAATCTGCAATGGTTATTCATGAAATGCAATGAACAAATTATGCCATTGTGCAATAACTTTTAAATTACAAAAGTTGAAGTTTGTAATATTGATTCAAAAGAGAAAGCATCGCGATTCACGATTTTCCTAATATTGATTCACGAATTAAATAATAATGTCATAAAATTTATAATACAATATTAAATGAAGATCTTGTGTTAGTTATCTTATTGGGCATTATGGCGACAATAAGGAATTTTAATTATATAAGATATAATTTTTTTCTGCCTCGGAAGGGAGAAAATTACAACAGCACCGACGTACACTGTTCCGAGCGTGAATACAACATCAGGGGTATTTTCGGAACGTGGAAAGCGGTTGCATCCACGCGTCGCTATCTGGACTGAAGAGCGGTGGAAGTTGTCGGGTTAGTTGATTGTGTCCGTTGGATTAAACTCGCAAAGGTACGTGATTTGGCATTTTATCTTTATCCCCTTTGTGCCCCTTAGGGCCAATACTAGTGTGTACCATGTAGGGGTCCATATTAGACACTCAATCTTGCTTGTTTAATCCACAAACTAGTTAAGATACTTTTTGGACACGCACATGATACTTGTGGATATAATTATATCTTCTTCTATTTGAGGTGAGAAATCATATTTAAATCGTATTTAGTCATTTAATTAGAAAATATCTATTGTAAATGAAACTTTTTTGCCGGACGAATGTAATATATATGTGAAAATTTGATTTTTCCTGAGAATGATGAGTAAACTCATAAAATTAATAATAAGAAATGGATGGAGAAATATAAAACTTTCGATGCAAATCAGATTCAAACTCAGATATAGTATTCATATAGTAAACAGATAGATCTATTGTTGATTTTTGTGATTAAATAATTAAAAATTATTCTCATTTTTCACCAATACTTACCATTCTCATTGAATCTTTCATATATATATGTATGTGTGTGTGTGTGTGTGAAGAGATTCAAATAAAAATTTATTTTTATTGTAAGAATAGATAACTATTTTCAATTTCAATAGCGAAAAATTATAATGGATGGCATCTTCCTTGCTGGATGAAATCCGCACAATGGTCGAATCCCATAAAGGGCAAAAAGTTTCATTTAATTTCATATTTATGCAGTTAATTTCACTGTTGATATAATGAAATTATACATTCAATATAGTATTTTTTGTTTTCACAATTTTTTTTTTTTAAAAAAAAAGATTTTTTACGTTAATCATACACCCTGTAGTAACTAGTTTTAAGACCATGTATTGAATTAAATAGAATAGTGTATTATAGTGTAGTTCTTCAGTTATTAGAGTTCATTTTATTTAGTCTTGCATTTTTCTTATATATAGTATTGAGCATTTGAAGTTTATATTGGTGAAATTAAGCCTTGAGCGGATCTATTAAGTGGAGATACCACCATTGAAGAGAGATGTACATAGCATTTGAGGTAATCAAACAATCATGCAAGTTGATATGAATAAGTGAACCTAGTATTTGTTTGAGAAAAATAGTTTCTTTCTCTTTGGAAGAACAAACAATATACAAAATATATAATTAATCAAGTCTATAAAATTAATCGGATAAAAATATATATCTCCTAAAACTATATAATAATCTAATATATACTTTAATGGTATCACTGGAATTTTATAAGGATAAGATTTAAAGCTGGTTTCCGGAGCATGTCGTAAGTTCGTAACAGTAAAGTTTAAAGTATCACATTGAAAATTCTCATGAGAGTGAGAGATTGAAAATCTGCGCCTAAGTTCCAATAAGCTAATATTGAATCTACAATTTATTGGAGGTTGACAAAGAGGGAGGCTGCCGCCCTATTCCAAATGTAATTCATGGAAAGTTGAATATTTAATGTTTTATCTATAATATATTTATTATAATCGAGGAACTAATAAGAGTGATAGGTCAATCAAAAAACCTAATAAGAGATTAATTTAAACTATAAGTAAGTTTGGTGGTTGGAACAATTCAAAGGACGATTATTCTCATTGAGGTACGCTAGTTAATTTCAAATGAATGACCGGTGAAATTATTTTTGTTCCTCACCACATTCCTAATTTGCAATGTTTTCCTTCTTATGGCAATTGAAATTAATCTTAAAGTTTTTATTGTTATAGAGATGGGTTAATGTAAAAATTTAATTTTATTATGAAAATTAAGAATACAAAAAATTCTGCACCGAACATATTATTGTATTCATATTGAAATTAACTGCACTTGAAAAAAATGAAATTAAATGAATTTTTCACCTTTTATAGGATTCAAATTCAGATGTTGCACTCATCTAGTATAAATATATATTGCTCGTAGATCTTCATGACCGAATGGCTGAAAATGATTCACCGTACTTATTTTAAAAATGAGTTCTCATTTGAACATCTCCTTATGGTTATATATACAATTATACGACAGTCTTATACTAAAATTGTTGGATGAGATGATTGATCTTCGATATAATATATATAAATTTAGATCAAATTAATATAATATATATGTTCACACGTTACAAACAAAAAGTGGTCAAGTCCCAAAATTTGTTGTAACGATTATAACCCTATAAAATCAAATAAAAATTACTTTTATTTCGTATTCGAGTTGATTTGTGAAGGATCCATCATATTTTTTTTTTTTGATTTGGGGTGAGAAAACAATGAAGCTTGAACTTTTGACCTTTCTATTACACAAACAGAAGATTGAATGAGCTAATAAATAAAATTTTATTAAAATAAATATAAATTTATCCGATCAAATAACTTATTTCGAAATCATTTGAAATAACTTTTAGCAATTGTATAATGAAACAAGTAATACTTAATTACTTTAATTATTATCTACCGTTATTTACAATTTGATAAAGATAATTATATTATAAATATACGAGTTTACTATATCTAATAGATTGATATTAATCTCTTTTTTTTTTTTTTTGCAAACGTATTAAAAACCTTTATATGATAAAGCTATGATAAAGCTAAAGTCATATATATTGACTTTTAAGTATGGATATATAAAGCATATCCAAGAAATAAACCTATATCACTCTAATTATTTATTTCCACCCCCACAAAAGAAATGACAGTTTAATTAAGGTAACCTCCGCCGCTATTAGAGAAACACATCGGCTAAATATCGCTACCAAACCACGTAGAAGAGATAATTGCATTATTTTTAATGAGATTAATTCGAAACTAAAATATTTGGTCATTTTAAGATATTAAATCCTATTACATGTGAATATTGTGATAATCGAACATAATTGATAGATGTACATCCAGATTTTCCCAAATGACAGAATCTCCACGTTTATTTAGCAAAGAAAGTCGAGTGATGGGAGAATCGAAGTTGTATACTCTTTCGACTCTCTTCACTACAAAAGTTATGGAGTCGTATTGAATTGGGCAACAGGAAGGGGCCCCACAGGCCAATTGCTGTAACTCCCCTAAGCAAATCTGATTTGATCTGCATTAAAAATTAAAATCCATCGTAACTTTCCTGGAGATGGGCAATGCTTAATGCAACTGTACTTCATACGTTACATCAAATGCAAAATTCATCATGCATTTCAATTTCATATCTATAAATTAGTTATCTCAAATAATATTAATGTTTAACCAAATTTGTAATTTCCAAACAGAAATTACGATATTACTTTTGAAATTTTTATGATTACACCTGCACCATATGCAGTCCAGTGGTACATAATGAGACACACCGATAATTTTTTTTTTGGAAATACTATAATTGCAGACATTTTAAGAGATGACATTTTACAGGGAAACATCATCTTTAGAGTAAGAAACATATTGAGAAAACAATATTTATGTCTTGGCGGTTGTCCTACCATTTATTATTATATTATTGTAGCTAGGTTACATTTTGTATTTTTTTTTCTCTTTTCATATACAAAATATAATTCGATCCCTCCAAACTTATTTCCAAGCATAAAAGTATAATTTTGTCCGTTCATTTATAAAATTATGATTCCATTCATGCACATAGCGCCCCAACTAGGGCTGCTTAATCGGCCACTGGTTAACGGATTAATCGAATCGGAACCGCCCGATTATCCGTTAACCAAATAACCGTGTATTAACATACCGGTTCGGTTGCAGTGTGAGATTTTGGGAGAAATCGGTTATCGGTTATCCGGCAGGTTACTAGTTATGACCGATAACTGGTTCCTAACTGGTTAAAGCACATTTCACTTCTATATTTCAAATCAATTAACAAATTGAGAGAGGCACGACGGATGAGGAATTTCAACCTTGAGAAAGCCAACTCCAGCAGGTTGTATCAATGGCGATATTAGACTTCAATCGAGCAACCGCAATCGTACTATGGAACGACAACATTGTCCCCAGGCTTCCCAACACTGGACCAAACCTTTGATAAACCCAATAAACCTCAAAATTGGTAATCGTAACACAATCTATAACCCTAAAACGTTCAAACCTTATCAAATAACCAAATTATCCAGAAACAAGGCTCCAGCACAAAATTCGACCCTGTCAATTCTCTTAAAGAAACACACAAGCACAACTAAATAATCGAAGAAAAGAATCCAGTAAAACCAACAAGTGAAGAATTTATGTGCCCGAACCTTGAAGTAGCATGAGAGAATTGGCTGGTCGAAGAAGAGAACACGGGGACAGATTTGTGATTTGAGTCGAAGGATTTGGGACTTGAATTCGGGCGAATGCGCAGAGACCTCATACCGATTATGGCGGCGAATCTGCCCGCCGACGGCATTGGAGCTTTCATTGAGAGGTTTTAGCTTAATCCCTTTACTCGAGCGTTCTATCTTATCAAATTGCGATCATCTCGCCTATTGCATTGCATTGCATTTTTTGTGCAAATATAAAAGGTACAAATGAAATGTTATTTCAAAAATTCATGTTAGATTATAAATTTATATTATTTTGAAAATGAGATTTTTAATTTTTATAACCGATTATTCGATTAACCGAATAATCGCCTCGGTGTGGTTCCGATTCCTTCCATGTGCCTTGTACCGGTTCGGTCAGTTCGGCCGGATAAGCAGCCCTAGCCCCAACCTTAATCTCACCATTAAATCTGCAAGGCTGCAACAATCCCCAATCCTAAACTCACCATTAATCCTGCAACAATCCCTAATCCTAAACTCACCATTAAACCTGCAACAATCCCTATACACACACATGTTTTGCTGTGTTCAATTCTTTCAAAAAAATCTGGCATTTTCAAAGTTTTTTATATGCATTAAAGTTAGTAGATATAATCATTTTGGGCTTCGTCAAATGCGTCCGAGCATTTTTCCCCTATGAAGTAGTGGAACGCCCCCCCCTGTCCGTAACATTGTGCAACACTTTTCATTACATTGGATGACCGCCGCATAATAATAAAAGTTAATATTGCACCAAACTTCACTCACGTATGAGAATTTATAATTATTTTATACCCATGCAAACTGTCAGTGAGTCTGTCACCACTCACCATTCTCACTGAATTTCCATGAACAAAATTTATTAAATTTTTAAATTTCAATGACAAGTGACAATTATGCATAGATAAAAAAAAGTGTTGCGATATATTGTAATAGAAGATCCAACCTTGTCTTTACTTTTTTCGAAATCTTGAGATTAGGGTGTAATTCCAATGTACCAAAAGCAAAGAAACAAGACAAATCCCACAACAAGATAAGAAAGAACTAACCTTTATGGTGGATTCGAACAAAATGAAGCACCAGTTGCAACTCTTGGTCTTGGAGCACAAAGTGACCAA
>JAYDZE010573657.1:0-11669 GCA_034509125.1 Monilaria moniliformis
CTGCATATTAACACCTATTAAGTGCAGATTTTGTCCATTTAAAGATCAATTCGACCCCTAATTCCTAGCAACAATTAAGTTCTATCAGTTTCCCTTGCATAGGTTCGTGGTTGGCATGCAAAGTGTCCGCCTTGCTAGGTTGTTATTGTTGGACTATTCTTTTGTGTTCTTCAATGCTCGGCTTGTTGTGTGGGCTCGACATCTTATATCTTGTGTTTCGTGTTTGGGAACAAGTCACTTTTGGACTTATTCTGTGTATGAAATATTTTGATATTAGTTATTGATATATACAGGTTTGGGGTCCATCGAACCCCTCACCCATATGGTGTTTTGAGAAAAAAAGAAAAAAGAAAAAAAAAGAGTAAGGAAAGGGGAAGATGATAGAGGTTGATGGAGGACGTAGTGTTTCGTGCATTAGCCATGCAGTTGCAGTTTCTGTGCAGTGTTTATTTTTTAGTTATTAATTAATTGTTTAGTTATTTATTATTGTTAGAAGTCTCAAAGATTAGTTTATCTCTAGGATAATTGTCATTTAAATTATAATTTTGTGTTAACTTCTGGTAAATCCCATACTTTTTAAATCCTGCGAATAAAACCATAACTTTACTATGTTTAGCAATTGTTCCATGGTTAAATTTTTCGATGTTGACGTGTATTAATTTTAGATGAAGTGGTGCTTACGTGCATTAGTTTAGAACATTGTCATTTTGCACACGGACGTGTGCAAAACGACAATGTTAAGTTTTATAAAATTAAAAAATGAAATATTTTTTTTAACTCATCATTTCTCCCTCTTTAGCTCTCTTTTTGAAATTTATCTTCTCTATAACTCACGCCCTTCTCTAAAAGATTTTAATATGCTACGAACCATCTCTCATTTCTCTCGCTTTGATTAGCACCTTCCTACTCTAAATCTGACATCCGCTCACCGACGTTAGACACTGCAGACCTATGTTTGCTCCTCATCCTGTCGCCCCTCTTCAAATTAGAACTCCTAATTTCTTATTCCCCCTCTCTATCGACTCAGCAACCCACGATAAACCATCTACTTCAAATGGCACCATCCCCAGGCCTTGATAGTAGCTTCATCTCCCTCAGCCTCGCTTCATTTCATTTCCCATCTAGCAGCACTCTCTATAAATCAGGCTCACCATCTCTGCCGATTCCCACATGCAGCACGTGCGGTCGCTTCTCTCTGTATGGTTCGACCGGATAACTAGCCAAAGCGAGGAATAACAATTTGACGTGACTTTTTCTCTCTGCGCTTGACGCAATAGAGCAACAATAGCTACCTCTTTCTTTATTTCATCTCGGTTGATGGCCGACAACCAAGGCTACCGTCATTGCCGTTCGCTTCATTTTTTTTTCTCAAATAGACTTTGAATCGCTTGACTTGAGAATAAATTGAGACTGAAATATTGGGTTGCTTGGCAGGGGAAGAAATTAGGACTATGGAAGAATCCATGGTGTTTGGGGTTTTTTTCTTAGGAAGAATTGATGGGTTTTGGAAAGAAAAGAAAAATCTTTGTTTTAATGCAACGACATTGTTTTATGCATCACCAAACAATGTCGTTTCATTTATCAGACATTTTGTCCACGTTGGAAATATTAGCTGCCCCATTACCATCAATTTCACCCAAAATTCGACGGGTGGGACAATTGTGAAATATTGTTACGATTGTACTCACGAGGTTTAAAAGTTATGGGATTGACTAGAAGTCAGCGCAAAGTTAAGATTTAAATAGAAATTATCCCTTTATCTTTTAGAATTTAAGTCAAGTTAGGTGTCTTCATTAATTCTTATAAATAGAGCCTCGTATTCTCTAGTTAAATTCTTTAGGATTATATTGAGATTTCGGCTTATTATTAAGCCTTTTCAAATGATGATCTCTTAGTCATAGGAGAAGTATTTATCTTTTATCTTTGTTTATTTTATGCCCCACGAAATCCTTCTTTTTTTCTCTCTTTTTCTGTGTTTTATTCCATGTCACAGCAGCAACCTTCAAGTTATCATGGTCATTGTGCGATTTTGTTCGTATGCCTTTTTATTCCATATTAAATGGTGTGGTAAATGTACCTTGTATGAGGGTGAACATACCTTGCATGAGGGCGAACACTGAAGGAACAAAGAAGGCAGTTGAGAATCTGTATGCTAACATGCGGGCAGCCTCCAATTGGCACAGGCTATCTACGAGTGCATGCTATGACGCCTTGATGCATGGTCCGACAATATGGCCCCCACACTACTATATGCGCTAGTAGTCCCTTCCATGCCCTTTCCTATCTAGATTTGAATTGACAAGACAACGAGCACTCTCGCACCCCTACGGTCTCCTTATGTTGCACCAACACCTCTGCTGTAGTCCAGCCTTCCGCCATCGCCACAACCACAGTTTGCGACAACCAATAAGTTGTTGCCCGTCCGTATGCCACCGCCCATGCCCCTGCCACAACCGTGGTTGGTTCTAGTCAAGTCATGCCTCGTTGTGCCGCAGCTACCACCCCAACCACTGTCTCTATCGTTGCCTCCATCCTATCCACTACCCTCTATCAACCTGCCTACTACCGTTGCATATTGGTTCGTCTTGCAGTACAACACCAACAAATTATTTTTTTTCCCTTGTTTATGTTCTGTGCTCCTTTGACCCAGCCTAAGAATCAGCAAAAAAAATAGCCACGCCAACTAATTCACGTCCAGAAGCATGAGTATGAGCCCCCATCAAATTTGCCTTAGATGAATTCAACTTCAGCCTTGCGGGCAAGGCTATTTCGACGAGTGGAGTATTGATATCGATCCACAAGACAAAGAAGATTAGATTAGTGGTTGGTCTTTATGTTTATCTTTAAAAGTTCAAAATCTATATAATTAGATTTATCTTTTAGTATTGCAGTAGGAATATGAGTCTTTGTCTTATTATTATAATTATCTTCTTGAGGTTAGAGATAACTATGTCCAAAATATTAGTTTGAGAACTAGCGATTGCTGTGTAGCCCTCTACGGATGTGTGGCCCTCTTCAGAGGAATTTATCCATTGTTCCCGATTATTCAGTTTATATAGTCTATTTTATGTCCTTCGTTTCCTCTTCTATATTCACTGTTCCTTTATTTTTTTGTTCTCTTTCCAGTTCAGTCATGTTGCCATGCCACTTTTGTGATATGTTTCCTATGCCAATATCTTATCAAGTGTATTTAGTGCATCCCCTTTCACTCCATATGAGAAGAATGAAAATGAAATTGTAAAAAGAGAAAAGTGGATTAAGCATTGAAAGGAAAATATAAGACCAACACTTTCTCCAATCTCCCATGCAAAATTTCCAGTCATCTCATCATTTTTTCTCCCTCAAATATACACATGAAACAAAATCGAGAGAGAATCAGAGAGAAGTCAGAAGATGCATAGGTAATTAAGGATATGCGAAGAGGTTACCAAAATTGGTTAGGGTACCGATACCCAATTATCTGTTTGTGCATCCTTAGAAAGAACTCTACTTATGATAAAACACTAAGAATTTCAGTTAATAGAAGAAATTCTTAACTAGAGTTGATTGACATAATATTTTCATAATAATATAAGAATTAAGTTCTTATTAGAAAATCATGCTAACATAATTTTAAAGAAAAAACACGAATAATTATTAACATTAAAATAATTAATTAGAGCCACATTACATCCATTGTCATGGGGCTTTTAAAAATTGTATCAATGAGATGAATGCCCTAAGTGATATCACTTAATTGTCAAATAAAGAAAATATCCTCTCATTCTTCTAACTACGTAGGCATAAATAAACGCTTTTTATTGTAATTAATAATATGTTGCTTAGGAATTGGTGAAAATAATAAGTTTACCTTATGTCAGGCGCTAAAGAGCATCCACATCGACATGCTCAACTGTTGGAGCACGACGCACCGCGTTTACATAGGGGAGCGTGCTTGAGCACGCTTGCCGCGTACAACTCTTTTGACCAATCTTATTGCGCCACGTAGTATATTACTTATTTATTCTCTTAAATCTAAAAATTCAATGTTTATAAAAAAATTAAAAAATAGCCAATGGCTATTTTAATCCAACGACAATTTTCTTTTTTATTTAATTTTAATTTCTATTTTTCATCCATAAATACCCCTCTTTCCCCACTTAATTCTTCAAATTTTTTCATCACATTCTCCATCTTTTTCTTCCAAATTTTCTCCCTATTTCTCCACAAAATATCTACAAACTTTTTTCCCAAATTCACCACAATGGATCCAAACAACTACAAATTTAATCTAAACATCCCTTACGAAATTCAACTAAATAATTACCTTAGGTGTCTTGGAGTCGATCCAAACAAACTCGACTTCAACCCCGTAAATACACCATTCTTTACAATTTCTCCAACTATTCAAACAAATCTAGTTGCTGGGGGAGTTGGTACTCAATCGTCACATAAGACGTCTCTCTACCTTGGTTCGTTGCCTCCCCAAGGTCTCGATGTAATCCAACTCCGATGATGCGGAGATTTTCTATCGTACTCATAACACACCACAGACTCAGAGGACGATTTTCTAGTGCTATGTCGACATTAACGAAGATCATGTCATTGCCAAATCTCAAACAATCCAACATTTTGGCAAGAAATATGTGATAGATACAACAACGTGCATCCTAAAAGCGCAATTGAGTACACAGCTCGAATGCTTAGAGCGCACTTCCAGAGGATGAACCTAGAAATCCAGAAATTTTGCGTGCTACAACCACATGGAGTCGCAATGAAAGAGCGAATGGAGTGAGATAGATTTGATCAAGGAAGTGTTGAATATGTAGCAAGAAAATAACAAGCGGGACTTCAAGTACCTCAAGACATAGGAAAAGTTGCACTACTGCAAGAAGTGGTTGAGCAGCAGCGAATAGAGCTACAACGGATCGAAGATATCGAAGAGCGTCCCAGACGGAAAATACACAATAAGTGGAGGATCGGGTGAGGCAACTGAAAACGCGAGTACGAGTATGGCATCGAGTAGAAGCCGTCCAATGGGAAAAAAGACGGCCAACCGCAAGAAAAAATGGAAGACGGCCGCCACATCTTCTTGTGCGGAGAAGGAGGAGATGAGGGTAGTGGCGGAGCATATGCGAAAATCTATTGAGAATGGTTTAATGGCAACGTACTGCAATACCTATTGCAGAGACTTGTCCCGCAAGGACAAGGAAGGAAAGGCGAAGCACTACCGATTTTTAACTATGCTCGAGACAAAATTGAGGCACTCTTAGTTGTAGTTTTTTTATTCAATTATGCAGTTTATTTTGTTTCAATTATGTACTTTTTTCGTTTAATTCAATTATGTAATTTTTTGTTTCAATTATGTAATTTTTTTTTTCAATCATATAATATTAAGTTGTTTTAATGAAATGAATATTTTTTTTATTACTCATAAGCCAATTTTAATATATAATTAAGAAAAATATTAGAAATATAGATAGACCTCACATGCATATTGTAAGTGCTACTTTTTAGTGATTAAGAGTTTTAAATAGTGCTAAAAAAATATATTAATAGTGTAAAGGCTCTGGACTTAATGCTCAACATCTTTGATATCCTAATATATATTTTATATATGGTAAATGTTCACATTAGAAAATCTCTTCCTACTAGATTAGTATATGAGACGAGCATAATATAGAATATTATAATTCAATTTTGACTAGTAATAATTTATTTGGAATTACATCAGTGTTTCAATTATTTTAGCATGTTAAAAAATAATATATGTCATAATCAGTATATACCAATAATGGAAAAAAGATAGAAACTGAAACCTCTGAAACATTCTAGAGGTAAATTGTCAGCTTGATTTTGAGCTTGAATTGTGAAAAATGTAATCAAATTAAATTAAGCATTGAAGTTTTTCAACTATATTAAATTGAGTCATATGTTTAGATTCATCATGTCATATTGATTTGGATCCATAAATATGAAAAAATGATATGTTAGATTGAAACCTCTAATATATTTTCCAGAGGTAAACTGTCTACTCGGTTTTGAGCTTGACATGGAGAATAGGTGGCGAATAATCTTATTATAATTAAAATTAGTATTGAAGATGTTGGACTATGTTGGTCCCTGACAAGTATAGGGGTGGGAAAAAATATTGAAATATTGGTATATCGGACTTATCGTATCGAAAAAATATCAAAAATATTGAAATTTTGGTATACCGTAAATTTCGGTAAGGTATGATACCGTATCGGAAGGTTACGGTACGGTAACACTATGAATTTCAGTATACTACGGTATACTACGGTATATCGCGGTAACACTATGAATTTCAGTACACTACTAATGACAGTTTCGGTACAATATATTGTACCGACCCATCCCTAACCAAGTACATACTAGTGTATGGATAGGGAAGTACACTACTAATGACAAACTATTTTTTTCCGATGAATCTTGACTATTTTACTGGTAATCAGTAGAAGTCGGATAACCCTTATCAGTACTGAGCTCCACTACTGATGAAAGCTTCAGCAACAGGAAGACTTAATACTGAGTGATGTTATTTGTGAATCCTACTTAAAGATTTGCTCAACTAATTAATAGGACTAATAACGAACTTGGTGCATAATGTAGTTGTTAAACTTGTCTTTACTAAAAACCTTGATTTAACACTTAACCGATTTTACACTTAGTCAAATTAACATATTTTCATAAGTACATGACTACTGAAAGTTTACTCAAAGGTTATGATGTGAAATGTATACTTGTGTTGTGTGATGATAATTCAATAACATTTAACATAAGGTACTGAAATGTAAAGAAAATAAGTATTTTACATGGTTTGGAGGGTACTGCTCCTACGTTCACGAACTACAAAATTTCAGTCATTTCACTAATTGGGATTTCCACTTGTTTACATATGCAAGGAAACCTAGTACAGAGGTTACATTTATATGTGTTAAGATTTGTATACTGAAAAACATGATTTAGGCTACTTTGTATTAAAACCTTATTTCCCACATTATGAGATTCAACATTGTTGTTTGCCTTTTATCGTTAGGGATGCTTATTCTTAAGCATATAATCATAAATTGAGCAAACAAGTCATCTTTATATATTGTAGACTGAATGGTGGATTCATGATCATAGAGGATCTTCCAATCGGTTGCTTATAGAATAAAATCAAGTTCTCATCCTAGATAGACATGGACAATCTATCGTGAAAGGTTGCAGTGTCGATTCGAAGTTCGCGCCTATCTTGGCCAATTGATGGTGCTGAGTGTGGTATAACACTAAATGGATTCCAGTAAGATACGTACTTCTACACTGTGTAAATGAAGTATAAGGTCTCGTTGATTGTTTATTTCTTAATCTACATAAGTAACATTGAGCACACAATGTTGATTATGCACTACTATGATTTATCAATAGGTGCGAGTTTTTCGTAACCCTAAGTAATTCCTGATATCTTGGTCAATGATAATTAATGTCTAGTAATTCTAGTATAGTTATTATATAGAAATGTGTCTTGGAAGACCCGAGTCGATAATATCCTCAAGAGGAGTTCGAAAAAGGAATTTATACAAATGTGCACAATTGGAATTTATTCAAGTATAATAAATAAACTTTTGAAGTGGACCACTCTTGGATAAAGAGATTAATTGATTAAAGATAACAATTGCTTTAATTAATTAATGGATATTGGAAATCTGAAACACGAGAAACAATAAAAAAAAACCATATTCCTAATATGGATCTGAATGGACAGTGCAATATTAATCATATAGTGGAGTGAATTAATATTAATAGACTTAATTAAGTTGGGCTCAACTTAAAGAATTAAGCCATTGGGAGGCCCAGTTCTAATCCTCCTTGTAATCTATGACCTAGCCCACCATCTCTATATATAGGGATGAAGATGACAAAAATCACAAGCCATCTGACACAAAAATTTATCCCCACTGTGTATCCTCATAAGTGATTTTCTAGTCTCCACCAAGTCTATATAGCCTGATTTAATATTGCCCACACAATATTTAAGCTATAGGAGAGTCATATATTAGAAGATCTAAATAGTGAAATGTTGTGGAAGAGTGGTGGTAGTTGCAAGCAGACTACAACACTAATTAGAAAGAAGAACAATAACACAAGGTAATCGTCTGAACTACAGGAATATGCCTAGGAATCTATTTTATTTGTCTGTTGTCTGTCTAAATGCATTATAGTGCTTAATTAGATCTGTTAATTAAATTTAAAAAATCATCATATAGGAACCTCAGCAGTCGAAGGGATCCTTCATTGGAGCAACCCTCAACAATTGACATCAGAGCCGGATAATAGACTCTTACATTTAAATTTATTTATTTTTTTCTTTTTATCTGCTTGTTGCCAGGTTTAAATCTGATAATACAATTATAGATTTAATTTTTTGCATTTTATCTGATTTATTTGTCTTGAATGCATTTAAATATGTTCTGTGGTTTCTGCCGGTTTATGACACGATCTGCAAACCCACGAGGCTTGACCGTGGTAGACTATGGTGTTTTGTTTTTATTTTCTTACAACTATTTGTAATTGGACGAAAAATCAAATGAAGAACACGATGAACGAAGAATGGAGGTCGGATCCGGGCCACGACATGTCGTGTCATGGAGCCCCACCAAACAACGCCTGGCAAACCATGTCAGACTCGGCATCAGCCGGTGCCACCGGACGCAGGGTGCATGGGCACCGCGTCCGGCAGCAAGGGCTAGACGGGAGTATTTGGCGGATGGGGCGCATGGCAAGACGGTTCGCAGGGTCTGGCGGAGACCGAGTCAACGACGCTCAACATCGGGCTGCTCTCCGCAGCTTCGGCCAAGACACCCCAGAAGACGCATCAGGAGGCGGCAGCTGGCGCTGGTCACAGGCGAGCGAGGGCAGGCGCTAGGCGTGCGCGAGTAAAGACCGACGGGAGAAAGCATGCGGGCGGGCCTCGGGCGACGCAGCACCTAACATGCAAAGGCAGCAGAGGCATCGCGCGCGGACGGGGATCACCCTCAAACGAGTGTCAGGCGCTATCCGCGCGCGGCAGGGCTTGGCCAGCGCCTGGATGCGTTGCGCATGCCAGCACTCGTCGGGCGACGAGGCAATGGGACCGAGCGCAAGGTGTCGGGGCGTAGGGCGTTATGGCGCCTGACACGCATCGGCATCACCCGGGAGGTCTCTGTAGCCCCCGGCGTGTGCGTACGACGATCAGCAAGGCAATGGTGTGCGTGGGCGAAAAGACTACATCCGTCGGGAGCTAACAGAGGCAAGGCACCCGACGCCCAGCAACCACCCCACAACACCCGTAGCATGGGGTTTGTCGATGACAATAACAATGGCAGCGGCGGTGGCAGCGACATTCCGACGAAGAAGCGTCGGTCCGACGGTTGTCGTGGTGGTTGGATTTTGGATTGGATTGTGTAATCCTATCCCAAGTCTAACAAATTCTAACATCTTTTTATTTTTAGATTTGATGAGATTTGGATAAGATTAGCTATAGTTTATCTATATCAAATCTAATCTTATTCGATTTTTTAAACATAGTTAATTTTATTTTCATAATTATCGTTTTGGATAATATTTTGCCATGTAATGGGTTATAATTATCATGTTCGTTTAGTGATTTATCCTGCTTAACTGGATTATCTGTCCATCTGCTTATGTGATAATTATGTGCAAAAATCTTTTTTTCTCAAAAAAGACAAAACGAAAATTATAATCATATTTATTGCTTTGGAATTAAATATGGACTTATATTTTGTCATCATAAATTGGTTTATTTGTGAGATAATTATCTTGGGATCCCCGACCATCCTAGTGGCAACTTGATCTTTGAGGAATTATAAGCTCACATGGTAATATTAAACTCCAGTTCATAGCTGTAAAATTTATTTATGGTTGTGCGACCTCCCCTAGTAGGAATACTAATATGGCAATAAATTCTTGGTGCTAAATTTATGGTACGAGCTTAGGCACATAATGGCAGTCATGCTACCCTAGTAGTCTCTGGTCTATCTGTCAAAGTGTGTGACCACTAAAACCTTGCTTGTGTTATGGCAGTCATGCTACCCAAGTAGTCTTTGCACTATCTGTCGATATGAGCTGTATGTGAAATGCATTTAATTGTTTTGTAGCTTTTTCAATAAGTCGTACCACCCTATTTCATCTATTCTCAAAGACAACAAACTCAAAGGACAAAATTATATTGATTGGAAAAGAAATCTAGATATTGTTCTCATCGCAGATGACATAAAGTTTGTCTTGAACCAACCTTGTCCACCTGTTTCTACAAACAGTACGTCAAATGCAGTTGAAGAAGCATACACTAAGTGATGTAAAGCTAATGAGATGACGCGGTGTTACATTTTGGCATCTATTTCAAACGTATTGCAACATCAGCATCAGGCTAAGCAGACAACCACATAAATGATGGAAAATCTTGGTAACATGTTTGGAACGAAAAATCGAGCTACCAAGTCATTGGCAATTTGAAACATCAAGCTACGCAGACAACCACAGAAATGATGCAGAATCTTGGTAACCTGTTTGGAACACAAAATCAAGCTGCCAAGTAATTGGCAATTCGAAACATCATGAATGTGACCATGAAGGAGGGTATACCTGTGTGCAGAAGTACATATCTCATTGTAATTCATTTCAGTGTTATACCACATTCAGTGACATAAATTGGCCAAGATTGGCGCAAACTTCGTATAGACTGTAACCTTTCATGATATATTTCCATGTCTATCTAGGTTGAGAACTTGATTTTCTTTTATGAGGAACCATCTGAAAGATATTCTATAATCATGGATCCACCGTTCAGTCTAAAATATAGAAGGAGGATTTGTTAGCTTAATTTATGATTATATGCTTAATAACAAGCATTTAACCACAAAAGGCAAATCATGTGACAATGTTTAATTTCTTCTTAGAATGTGGGAGATAGAGTTTTAATAAAATGCAGCCCAAAGCATGCTTTTTACTATACAAACCCTAACAATATTCCACTTATACTCAAAACATGCTTTCGAGTATAAATCAATAAATTGAACGAATCAATAAATTAAAAAATTGTCATATTCTCACACTTACTCAGAGAAGGTCTTTGATGCAACTTGTACTACCATTATTTCCACATGACAAGTTAATTATCTTGCCTTTGCAGGCTCCTAGTGGAATAATATGTCCAATAGTGCACTTATGCATCCTTATGTTCCCCTTAGTTCCCTTTTCTTTCTCACTACTCTCACTTATATCATCTACCTCTTTATGTGTTTACTGGCTCTTAGTCCCATGATTTCTTAGAATTATCCACATCGAGTTATTACCATTGTAATACTCTACTCGACAAATGTATTATAAATCATGTTTTTATTAGGGAGTTTCCTGAGCTATCAGCTTTCATGGATATAAGTTTGTGATGCATTATTGCTTCACACTTTTCCAAACATAGCTCATGTTCCTTAGGTGAACACATAATCAGAGTTGATCTCTTTGAACTTCGACTAATTTGGAACTAAGTCAGTTAATCCATTCACACTACTTGGCTGCCTTGTAACTAGTGTTAGAGTGTATACTGAAAAACAAGCTTTTGAGCTGCTTTGTATTTGTAAAACCTTATTTCCCAAATTTATGAGAAGATTATTATTTTGTCACATTGT
>JAYDZE010573668.1:0-11669 GCA_034509125.1 Monilaria moniliformis
TCGAAATCAGAAACCAATCGACCCAAACCCACACGTAATTGAACAATTTACGGCGGCCATGGAGCGACAGCCGACGGTGGACATGCAACGACAGACGACGACGGCCATGATACGACGGCGGCCATGGAGGTCGTGGTCAGATCTGGAGTCAGAGACCGGGAAAGAAACCACCACTACCACCGCACGAACACCACTACTGCCGATAGTCGTCGCGGACAACCGAGAACAACGGCGAAAAAGTTGCGGCGGACAACCGAGAACGACGGCGGCCATGGTGCCATGACAACCAATACCGCCGGTTGCCACCGCCTGTCAAAGAGAGAGATGCAGGCCAGATGGAGAGAGATGCAGGCCAGAGGGAGAGAGATGCAGGGGACAGAGAGAGAGAGAATCGAAAGGCATAGTGAGAAATCTGGTTTAAACAGTAAACAATCGCACCAAAAGTGGTGCGATTGTGTGTCGTGAGTTAGCATAAGAAACGACGTCGTTCCTTGCGTTTCTGGAGCGGGCCGAAGTAAAATACTATATGTGCCGCCAAACACTTCAAAATCACTGTTGGCCTTGGGCTTATATTATTTATCTTACCTGGGCCTAATCCTGATTATCAAACAAGCCCCTAAAAATTAGTGTCATGCGTAGAGATGTTCTTCAACCCCACATGTGATTGGACATCCGTAAAACTATGCTCCATGCAAGAACTAATTCCCATGATTGATCACTTCCATTCTCACCACATATTCAAAGAAATGCTCGTCAGCTGTCATCATTCATCATCATCATCGCTTCTCCTCCGTCGATTCCAGTCCTCCTTCTTATTGCTGACAACTCGCAAGCAAGTTTTCCCTCTCTCTCGACGACTAACAGCTGGGCCTCTAACCGGCCTTCCCCTTCTCAACACCAACTCCATCAGACTAATATACCTATTCTTGATCGCCATTAATGGATGCTTCTCGGTCATCAGCTTCTTCCTATACGCGTCCCTCAACACCACCGTCTGCATCCGGATATCATTCGACACGTAGATGATCGCCGGAAAATGCACCAGCGCCTTCTTCACCCGCACCCGCCCAAACCCTAGAAGTTCCCCCAATTGGAACACGTTCTCCCTCTCCGTCTTCTTCGTCACCATCAAGCAGGAGCTCGTGGATCACGCCTTCCGTCCATCTCTCTGCGTGATCGCCGTTTGGAGATAGATGGAACGCGTTCTCGTATGGCAAAATGTATGATAAATTTTGTCATTGTTCCACCCATTCCTGCACTCTTTTCTGTAAATCGTCTCCTCTCTGTAAATTCATCGAATGCTTTATCTGCATTCTGTTTGGATCCTGCATTTGCCCTCTCTTCTCCATTTCTGAAAGTGCTAAATCGTCTCTCCAATTAACCAGCTCCAATCCGAAGACAATTTCTCCATTCGAATCCCTAAACCCTCAATCATAGATAAGGAAATAATCCGGGAATTCAGGCAACAATGTGAGTAAATGATCATGAGGCAATCCCAGATCGTAACTGAATATAGCGATTAAATGCAGCGGAAGCTTTCCAGCTCGCGCGATCATCAGGAGCCTCGCTAATCTCTGCGCGACGTCTGCGGTAGCGCGACATGTTGAGCTGCCGAAGCTCGTTGTAGTGAATGGATAGAGCTTTTGGGGTGACCTTAACGTGGAGGAGGCCAAGATGGGGTTTCAGAAGGGAGATGGCGGAGAGCGGTAGGGATTGGTATTGGTGAGAGAGGATGAGGTTTTTGAGGGAGTGTAAGGATTTGAGGTTTTTTTGCTCTCTCGAGATAGGGGTCGCAGACCCATTTGATTCTGGCGTTTATGAAGGTGCGGACGTGGTTCGTCTGCACATATAACATAAAACACTTTTTCAAGGCCGGAGGAAATATGAATTTGAATCCAAACTTGACCCATCTTACCGTGACACGGTCTCAAACAATATTTTGAGTTTTCAATATATAAATTTTGATCATGTGATACTAAAATCAAAACTTGCCAAAAAGATTTGAGAAAACAGATTTGTTCATGAAGCCTGGAGTTTGAATAGCAGAACTCCATAAAAATACAATCTGATATATTTAGATACAATACCAATGGAGGCAAACTGTGCATCACAACCAACACTCATTTGATCTTACATCACGCTTAGAAAGCAAACCATCAAACAACATACAAGTACTCAGGTAACAAAATGATCGATACAGAAGGGAAAATACAAGAGATCTCTGGCATCCAGAAATGGTTTGAATGAATGCTCTATACAAAACCATGATCACCTGCTCAACTGTTCATTGTTCCGTTCTCTATAAATCAACCCATCCTTCATTGCTTGGCAGCATACGTTGCACCTCGTAATGCTCTTCTTATGTAGTATAACCATCTTCTTATGTAGTATAACCATAGAAGCAAACATAAGCATACCTCGAGATTTGATCAATGGTGAATTATGAAGAGGCTTCTTGGGGCAAATTCCTGCAAGAATCAACTTCTTCTACCAAAGAAGATGAGCTTTCTGAAGCCCTTGGGGATTTTCGGAGAGCTTTCACCATTATTCCACTTTTTTCTGGAATGGTTTAGTTCTGGACTTGCTTCGCTATCAGAAGGTGGACTTGAGATATTCATCACTGAAATTTCGGGTGAAAAGGAAAGCTTTTTCTTCTCTGCGCCTTTCTCATTACTGTTTAATAGGGCGGATTTTAAGTTATTTTCGGCTGTAGGATGCACTGCGATCTCAGGTGCAACCCCAACACGATAATCATCAAAATTAAGTTGCTGGTCCTTTGGCATATATGAATCTTTCAAAGGGAGTGACATTTCTGTATTAGGTAAGATCTGAATGGAGTTCTTGTCTTCTGAAGCATCTGCAGTGGAAAGTGTAGTCAATTCTCTCTTCTCAACTGAGGTTACAGTATGTAACACGGTATCCTTCCCAAAATCTTCATTGGTATCCTTCCTTTCAGCTTGAGTCCCTTCTGCTCTTCTAGATTCATCCGAGATCACGGGAGTGGCACCTTTGCTGTCCTTCCCCCGAACACTGGAAGTACTCCTTGAATGATTTGAACCAGTTTTCTTGTCCGAATGATTGATCTTGTCCTGTCGCTCCTGAGGTTCCTTTGTCTTTTTCAATGAGGAAGGCACTATTGAGGGGTTCGCCTTGGATGTTGGTTTTCGGTTTTGACCAACTTTGGATTCAGTAGACGACTGCTTGTTTGTTGTCCGAGCAGTAGCTAAGCGATTAATGGTGGAACTCTTTATAACTGGTTTACGTGATGTTTTATTCTCAGCAGTTGGGGCCTGAAGTTTAGTCTTTTCATTACTCTTCTTACTCTCTTTCGTATGCCTCTTTGGAATTTCCTCGGCAACACCCTTGGCGGCACTTCTTTCGGCAATTCTCTTTTGACGCTGAATCAATAATTCTTCCATTTTCTTCCTCTTCTCTTCTTCCTAAGTTCAAACAAACGAGGAAGATATAAGGAACAAGACTAAGTAATTACAGTACAATCATGCTACAAAATGCTGTTAGATCCTTAAGAAATTATAATTTATTATGGCAGAAATACAATCAGTCATTATGAATTGTGCCAAACAAATGAAACTTTCCTATAATATGAAGAAACGCAGAAACTTCCTATAATATGATACCTTATCAGTTTTGCCTCTAGCGCTTGCAGCTGTTGATATCTTGCTCCTCACTGGAATGTCGGATTTGCTCCTCGACAGTGACCCCTTTGGAGCTTTAGACTTTGGTTCTTTTCCAGCCACCTTTCTTCCCTGTTCCTTGCCACTCTTGGTATTGCTTGACTTGCCATTTTGGAGCTGCGTGTCATCAATACTATCGCGTGATTCGGTTTTGGACTGAATACCAACTGTTTCGTACAGCGAAATATCATTACCATAATCCATACCAGGAGCCCTAGAATTCACAACTTGCTCAGAAGCAGAATTGTGCTCAAGCATCATTGAGAAGTCTTCAGGTTCACAGAAACTTCCAGCTTCAACCATTTCATGCATGCTATTCTCGGATGGATTAGCTCCGACAATGTCTGATACCATGAAAACGTCGGCCTTTGGCTGACTTTGCAGTGCACCATCCGATGTTCGTGACTGAACCATGAAAGAATCATCTGAAAGGACTTCTCGTTTAATTTCTCCATCTTGAAAATGGTTGGTGGAGATCTGTTCCCCACGGAAAATATTATGATCAATACTGCCACCTGGATTTGAAGATATTTCTCTTTTGCTGCCAGTTATGATCCAGTCTTCCTCTTTTGAGGTCTTAATGACGGACGATTCAGTGCCAAAACAAGCACTTTGAGAGTAGTATCCTCCTCCTTCTCTTGATGACATTAACAAATCCTCATCTTTACTCCTCTTAATACCTCCGTGGAAAGTCTCCTCACCTCTGATTTTAACATCGGATCCTTGAACTCCGCCTCTGGTTGATCTTTCAGTCAGAAGGATATCATCACTTGCATGCTTTGGCTTGTTTAGCTTCTTATCTGAATTTCCCTTACCAATTGAGTACACTTCTTGAAACTGAATATCATTCGAATCTGTTACATTGTTACTCGAGTCTGCATCCTTCATGAGGAGGTTTTGAAAGATGTCCCAGTGCCCCCCTATACTTTCTTCTTCAGAATGACTTGTCCCTGCATTAGCAACATCAAAGGCAGTCTTAGATTTATTACTGGCTTTCTTGCTATCATCTCGGTCCTTGTCTTTTTTGAATGTCGATTTATGCTGTTTCTTCAATGACCCGACAGCTGCCTCTACCTGCTGTTTAATGGAGTCTGCATCAACATATTCATCTTCATAGGAGGAAGAGCTATCTGAATCACTACCACTTTCTTCATTCGTGGCAGAAGCAATGTAATTTATGTTACGAATAACAACTTTTCTTGAAGATTTTCTTTTATGCTTCTTGTTATGAATCTGTTCATTTGGAGAAAGGGTTGGTTCACGGTCTTGCTCGTCACTCGAATCACTTCCAGAACTTGACTGATCAATTTCTTCACCTTCACTTTTTGTACTATGTCTTCGAGCCCTGTTGAAATTGTTGTCCTTTTTCTTATTAGAGGACTTGTATCTCTTGCTATCTTTGATGTCTCTATCAAGATACATGCCTGAATCATGGAAATTGACGGGCCATGACGGCACATTGCCTGGATAGTGTGAGGGCGGGACCTGCATGCCCGGAAAGATATACCCCGGATATGGTGGGGGCCGTTGAAACATCAGATTCTGCATATACTGAGGATGATTGTTTTGCCATGTCGGCGATTGAGCTGCCCTTTCTGTCTGTTGCAGATGGAATTCTGCCGGCAAACCATTCTCTGTCCCTTATGTTAATGAAGTATCATTTTAGTTATCCATACTTCAAGATAGCAAAAGAGGAAATAAATTC
This sequence comes from Monilaria moniliformis, assembly GCA_034509125.1. Lineage (NCBI taxonomy): Eukaryota > Viridiplantae > Streptophyta > Magnoliopsida > Caryophyllales > Aizoaceae > Monilaria > Monilaria moniliformis. The sequence goes on from JAYDZE010573668.1 coordinate 5,401, forward strand.
CAAATCTGAGAACATTACTTGTATTGCTTAATCCATAAGATGTAGAAAAAATGAATAATGAATAAGATAAATTTTGACTCTGTCAACAGATACCACAGCACAATTTTCAATATTGAGTCAGGTTTAGATAGAGAGTAAAAAGATCTTCAGCCCATAATCTTTAACTTTTACAATTTACTATTCTAAATTGGGGAAGTCTCATGTTAGACCATCTAATGGATCAAAACATGGATATCTAAACATTACCAAATACTAATAAATTACAAATATATGACTGGATATGATTTTCCAAATATGGGTACCATCATGAATACTACAGATTATTGTCATCTAAATAGTGTATGGACGCCTGACCTGATTATGTATCATTCTAGTAGGCTCATTTAACAGTTTATGCATTGTATTCCATAATCTGTCTAAACAAGTGCAATTTCCATCGTTTGTTCTATGCAAGGTGAACTATTCGGGGGTGAAAGAAATTTGCTATTGGTTTGTGCACCTCTTCACTAGTGTTCATTGACAGAAAAGAGCAAGTGTAAAAAGTAATACCTTCACCACTGTCGGATGCTGAACTCTTAGCTGGCCCAGTTGGATATAGATCATTATTTTCACCAGCAAACACAGTTCCAGATGTTCCCAAATACGATGCTTGCATTTCTGCGACTTCATCCCACCAAATCTTATCATTGTTCTTCTTATCGCACAGTTCCATGAAATTTATGCATGCTTCCCTGAATACAGCAGAAGTTATGTCATCGCCTTCGGCTGAGTAGAAAAACAAAATGACCAAAATATGACATCAACTCAAAAGTTAGTCTGTCATGGTGAATGAATCTGTAGCCTCGATGTAAGGGAGCCACAAGTTTTAGCAAAGACATATAAACCATCAAACTGAACTTCCATATATGTTCTCAATCACTGTGGTTCACTTCTACAAAGTATTCAAACCATCATTGAGTGAGGCTAAAATAAAGAAATAGGGGTACAAAAATGAATTTATCCAGATTCTCAACACCAAAGATCTCAATGTCGGGTCCACCGTAACTATCATGATGTGACAGGTGAGGGTTTTTATCAAGAATACAAGGCACAAGTGTCCAGCATTACACTTCATTATATGAAATCCAAGCGAAATATTTCCTACCTTAAACGGAGTGCTCCAAAAGCATCACTAAAAGATACAAGATCATATATGTAATCCATCTCAAATCCTGCCACTAAAGCACGTGCATAAGCCATTGCTTGCTCTTTCTTGAGCATTGCCTTCCGAGATTCCAGAACACGTTGAAGACGAACCCTATCCATACCCCATGGAAATTGTTAATATTTAACTGCTAGCAACTGCATGTTCAATAAATAAATAAGCACGAAGAATTTACTTTGGATTTTCTTCTGCTTTAGCATCACCATTGGTTTCAGATTTGGACTGGAGATGAAAATTAATGGCATATCATAAATATAGGTTATACAAAATACATTCTGAATGAAACAAGGAAAAGATTCGAAATCTACAGAGGATGATGCACCTTAAATGGAGCAACTGGAAATCTGAAATCTTCATTAGTCGCAGGAATGCCTGCAAAATGCAAAATTGTTTTTCTTTTTTTGAGAACGCAAAATACAAAATTGTTGTTTACATGTATTATCTGTAAGTTGATTTACAAATTAATCTATAATAGGAGCTGTAAAATGCAGTCTATCACTAAAAGATATCCACTTAGTCAAATATATAAGACTATATTCAACACTTCCTGTACTAAGTGAGAGTATAACTAGAAATAGAGAACTAGAGTGAAATCAAAAACAAGATCTCTGATTTCATTCATGCAAAATAAAGCTGATTCGTCAGATATTTTCCTTCTCATCTCAGAGACCAGGTTAATACAACAAAACGGTAAACAAAAAGAAGATGTTTCAAGTAACCTATGTGAATGTCTACGAAAATAGATCAACCATAAAACGAAACGTTTTTATGTAGATCCAATTGATTACATCCACTACATAATCTTAACTGTGCTTCCTTTCCCTCAAACTCTCCTCTACATACACACATCTTGAGCACACAAAACTACAAAAGATTGTCTAAAAGACTCAATACCAAAAGGCACATGAGTCCATGACATTAAGGAGTTCACTGGGGATCATAAGAGCAGGACTGCTAAATTCAATTCACTAAGCTATAAAATCATAAGAACTAAAGAAAACCTTGCTTCTAAATTCGTTTTTATCATACCTTGTGCTCCATTTACTTGCTCATTTGAGTTTTCAATCTGATTGATCTCTCTCTCAATAGTCACAACTCTCTCAAGAACCTCTGGTGTGCTGACAAACTTCACAAACCTTGATATAAAAAAATAAAATAAAATCACTTTAGTAACACAATATAACGGAAAAGCCTAAGAAAGCAAAACCACAACACAGACTCAGACCACCTTTCAAGAATGGCCTTAGTGAACCATGGAGAAGCATCTGCGCATGTAGGCTTAAGCATAATCGAATAACCGCCTTTTGAAATTTGATCCTTAGCCGATTTCAAATGGCAGATAAATGGCTCCAACAACCCTGATGCTATTTTCTCACTCTTTTTCCCAGAAAATATCACGAGATCACATCTTCATACGTTCCAATTCAACAGATTGATGAGAATAATGTCAAATCACCATCACAAACTAACAGATAATCACATAATTCTGGGTGGAATGTGGAGTGCAATACCTTGTTCGTGTCGGTGTCAATTGGAACAGAGCATAATCAAGCACACTCCTAGAATCCATAATGCAATTACCAACAATAAAAAAAAAAAACCCAAGCACACAACAGAAAGAAGAAATTCTTCTTTATTACAACATGACAGATGCGAATTTCGTGACTCTGAAGCGTTGCAGATGTGAGGAACAGTGAGGAGAGCACATGCAACAGATGAAATAAGGGATTTCCTTGAGATTGATTCCAATTATGGGGCCTACATTTCTGGAGGCCGACACTTTGTGTGTGGGTGAATGTATAGATACAGGAGAGCGTAAGTATATCATATATGGAGAGAGTAGGAGGAATGGGGGCGAAATCAAAATCAATCTAGGAAGAGAATAATGTAGCTAGCAGGCGTTGGAGAGTCAATTCAGGGTTGTATAATTTAAAGGAATGAGAGAAACTTCTTGCTTTTGAAGGGCTCCAAAAATGGGAGGTGAGGTGAGATGATGATCATCAGTGTGTGTTGTGTGTGAAGATTTCGGGGGGGTTGCTTCGCTTGGCTGTCACTCCCCATCAGAGTACTAGAGTTTGACAGTCAGTGGACCTCTTCTCTTCCTTTTCACCTCCTGAATGTCTAATGTTCATGGAGATTTTATCATGCCGAATAATACGTGAATTCTCAACCTTAAATTCACCCGGTGCATATCAACAAAAACCTAGTCAGTTAAGATTTAGTGTTCCACAATTGATATCTCATTCATCATGTCCCACCTCTAAATTAACAATTTCGATATTGTTTATTATAAAAATAAAATTTATTATAATAATATACATCATAATTGATATTTATTTTACAAAATAATTTTTTTTTAAAAATTATATACCCTATTTTTGGATTTATCAATTCTAATAATCAATATTTATCTAATAAAAATGAGAATAAGTTTTATAAAGAATAATTATATATTTTAGTTTGGTGCAATAAACTCCTGATAATAGAAACAAAATTCAACTAAATATATAAAATAAAAATAAAAATATAAAGAATATGTGAAAAATAAAAATATTACATCAAGTGGAACATTAAAAATTGACCATTAAATTTCATCCGGAAAAGTTCAGCTCCCGACATTTTTATGATATTGTTCAAAAATTAGGTAACAAAATTTTGCAATATAAATGTTGTGACATAGTCGCATATTTTACAAATTTATATACACTAATACAGTAATACATAACCATTTTATTGAGTTCGTGTGCGTAAAATTGCAATGTAGTCCCTCAACTTTATAGAAATTGCTTGAAACATCACATGTCCTGAGTCATTTTCATCCTACCAGCAAATCTACTTATCTTAGTATAGGATTTATTTGGATATACACATTTATTTCAATGAGCGCATTCGAGAAAGGATTTCAACCAACTTCTCGCATGTGAATTTGAATCTATTACTATTATAAGAATTTATATTCTTAATTTTTTTAAAATAAGACCAAATATTGGTTAGATGTTTGTCCTTCGTGACATTCTGACATTGTTATTTTTTTATTTTAAGTAATGTATTTGGGGTTTCCTTTTTAAAAATAATAGAATGTTTACTATTAATAACTCTCATTTGTTTTCTTATCTAAAAAAATTTCTTATTTGTTTTAATTTCTAAAGTAAACTGCAATTTGTATTATTCATTATTAACTAATATTCATAATAGTGATCATGTCCAAGCATAAACCAAACAAGGCAATTAATTTGTATTTCTCACTACAAGTACCAAACGCATTCCCTAAAATAGTAGTAGTAAATCTACATATTTATAATTAACAAATTCTATATTTTTGAAATGATTATATATATATATATATTACTATATTTTTGCATGTTCGGCATACCTGATGACACGGTACATCTTGTTTTCGTTTTTCCATTCATTCTTGGCTAAAGATTTTAATTGATAAGTATGTTGAAGTTATCAGAAACTCGTGAATTGTTTAGCTCATATTTAAAGATTTGGTTAGGTGCTTATTCTCTCTCTGCCTTTCATTCTCTCTCCTTTTGTTTTAATTCGCCCCAATATACCATACTCGACCAATTGATTTTATCAGTATATATTAAAGTAAATAGTACATGCATATAGTAATAATTTCAAACTTTTATTTTATATTCGAGGACCCGTATTAAGTACCTTTAATACATGCATACAGAATAATTTCAACCTTTTATTTTATATCCTAGGACCCAAATTAAGTACATTTATGAAATTAACTCTAATTAATCATGAAAATTTTATAGTTGAATGGTCATCTACCTCAGATCTGAAAATAATTAACAACAAGACAAACAATGATGAATCATCAATGAGAGTTGGCCTCCAACTACTACATGTGTATCCGTGATAGCATTTAGCCTAACTAATTAACATTATCCAAATTTAGTAATTATGGGTGTATAGAATAATAAAAATTAAAGAGAAGCATATTACTTTTGATGCAAACTTAAGACTTAAACTATGGCTAAAATAAAAGAGAAGATAAATTTTTTTTTTGAAGAAGTACAAAGTAGTAAGATATTAGGATTATTAGGTACATCTGAGGATTATTCGTGTTGAATTTTTTTGAACCATACAAAGTTTATGGGAAAAAAATTTATACATGTATATATATGAATATATGTCTTTTATTTATCTCATATTTGTAACAAATAAATACACACAAGAATAAGTGTCATGTCTAACCTCGACATGCATAATTAGTAGTAACTCGTCAAGAGATAAGGATCGGACATACATTTTTCCTATTTCTTTTTTCACGTCAAAATATTTTATATTAAGTGATGGAGTAAAAAAACGGAGAGGTAAAATGGTGAATATACACATTCTACAAGCATTTGAAACTTTATTTTTATACTTACTTTTAAAATCAAAGTATTGAAGTTTTAAAATATAGTAATGACAAAAAATATGTTAATCGAGTCAATTCTCGAATTTTGGGTCAATCTTATTTGATTCGAGATATTCTTGGACCAACCCTATTAGATTATAATTCTTTTTAGACTAGAAAATTTTGATTTTAATTTTTTTTAGATTAGAAAATTTTGATTTATAATTCTTTTCGGGCTAGAAAATTTTAATTATAATTCTTTTTTTGGTCTATTCCGACTAATTCATAAATTTCGAATTACTATGGTATACTACAGCTGAATAAAATAGTTGATTCAAATTGTTTTTACTAGAAGCTCTTTTTTCGGTCTATTCCGATCAATCCATAAATTTCGAATTACAATGGTATATTGCAGCAGGAAAAAAAAAAGAAAGAAAAGAAAAGAGTTGATTCAAATTGTTGGTACCGGAAGCTCTATAAAGTTATGTTTGGTGAAGTTGAAATTCAATTTGGAGCATTAATATGTCTACTTCAATTTAGTTGGTTATATGGCGACTACTATATATCAATAATGATAATTGATAGATGACTAAATTCTCATCCCATCTAAAAAGGCCCATAATTTTGGGTAGGGCTGGCAATTTTCAGCACGACACGAAAACACGACACGAATCCGCACGAAATTAATGGGTCAGTGACACGATA
>JAYDZE010573679.1:0-11668 GCA_034509125.1 Monilaria moniliformis
CAATTTCGGATTTCGATTTGGGTCGGATTTTAAAGTTTGGATTTTGGATTTTCGGATAATTCGGTTCGATTTTGATTTAATTTACAGAAAATTTTGAATTTTCGGATCAATCCGAATTAGGCAAAAATCTTATTTGAAATCCAAAATGCTCACCCCTTATTTTCGGTCCAAGAAAAGCTCAAATTGTAGCTTCAACTTTTTTAGCTTCTGTTCCTCGGTGTCTTTTACAATTTTTTTAATATAGAAAATAGGAATTTATCTGCTCCATAGATCTTGATTACATGGCTAATTAAATACATGAAAAATGTTCATAGCTGACACTTGTTGTTATCGCCATGGTTGTCGTCTCCTGAAAAATACTCTCGTCTCCTGAATAATACTCTCGTTGCCTGAAAATAGGAATTTATCTGCTCCATAGATCTTGATGTATGATGCATCTTTCATATGATTCACTTTTATATTACAATATTATATTTTTATTCGAAAAAAAGTCTATGTATATTAATTCACTTAAGATTCTATGGAGGTGATTCATCTATGTTGCCATATTGTGCAATGTGGGTATAAATCGAACATTTTTTAAAGTTTGAGATTCTAATTAAAGTTAAAAATTGATTTGTGAGCATTTTTTTTGTATCGCTACAAATTGGAGACACAAAGTATGATTAATCCTAAATAAAATAGAAATTTAATCTCTCTCCGTCCTATTTCAATAAGTAATTTATTTTATTTAGACGTTCCATTTCTTAGATCACTACTTAAAATAAGAATTCAATACATAACAAATACTCAAATATAATTTATTATTTACCCCATATTTCATTGTGGCGCACTTATTTTATTTTTCTCCCCTATTTCATTAATTAAAATTAATCTTTAATTCTTCTAATTTTTGGACGAATGCAACCTCAACAAAAATTACTTCACTTTTTTATGTTAATATAAACTATTTATTTTTAATATTTGTACCAAAACCTTGAGCACTATTCTAATAAAATAAAGAATTAGAACTTTACAAGCAATTCACCTCCACTCCACCCAAAATATATCCCAAAAATGTGACAACGGAAGGCAACGTTGTTACGCATACTGCATACATGCATTTATTACCCAGCCATAGTGGATTATTTTGTACAAGCATTTACTCAATAACTAATATTTACAATTCTATAGTAAAACTTAACTTACTTAGATGTCAAATCAGAAGCGACTTTCTGTAGGTAACATTCAGTCACTTTCTTGATAATGTGCGTCCCCATTTGCTGGGAGTGGTGCACAAAATATATCATGCTCAGAAAAAAATAAAATTATATAAGTTATCTTATAAAAGTATGAGTTCTTTATATTATTTTGATTGAAAAGACTGCAATACTCTTTTATCACCTATTTAAAGAATGTGAATAAATTAAATAAAGACGTTCCCTTCTTCTTCTTTTTTTTTATCGAAACTAACGGCCAATTCTAAACAAAAAAATGGTCTCAAAAAATCTTCAACCCAAAAAATCGCAAAAAGTAAATTGATCTTCAAACCCAGACTAATATTTTCCGACAAGATGAGTAGAAGCGGCAACGAGCGCGAGGCAGGTTCATCGTCTTCCTACGGAGAAGAAGCTCTCATTTCGGTTAGCCCCCTAACTTCAAACTCGAAATTTTGTTTATAATCGCATTGTGATAATATTGAAGTTGTTTGAAATTGTTGTTGGGTGTTTGAAAATATTATTGGGTGGTCGTGGATGGCCGTGGATATAGTAGCCATGAGTGACAATATTTATATACCAACGATATTCGCCCACAATGCAACAATTAGTCACCTTTGTTGTGATACCTATTCATATTGTACTGATTTTTATATAATTTTGGCGCAATATCCAGTGAGTTCTAATGTCAACGTGCAATCTAGATAAAAGCAATAAATAACCATCAATATCAGATCTACATATGATATGACACTAATTGAATATTCAACTCAATTAGTAGTATGCACATTAAGATGGAAAGTCAACTATCTGATAGAGTCGATTTTACGAAATCTGGTTTGGTTTACACTAAAGAATAGGAGTTTTAGGAAATATTGTCTAGATTTTTTATAGTAAATATTATTCATATAGGAATAAAACGTCCTAAAACTATCGAAAATTTTGAAAATAAAAACAAATAATAGGTGTAAGTTGATGAAATAGAAACAATGTTTGAGTGAGTTGCATAACTTACACTTACCTTGCGCATGTTCATCCAACAATCTAACCTACTTTGTTGAATATTATTTATGCCCTAAAGATACTAGTCAGACACGTGGACTAATTATAGAGAAGCTTTCCAGGGCAAATAATTTATCCAAATAATAATTCTTAATTTTTATTAATTATGGATCTATGAAAAGAAAAAAAGGGAGAAACCTAGAATAGTGCCCTTTCCGGGACGAATTTTGGCGGATTGTCATGAAGAATATAAAAAGTGTTACATGTTATCATTTTTTTGTAATTTTGTTTTTTGTTTTTCAACTTCAATCGCTTGTGTGTTACTTTAATTTGATAATTATAATTTGGATTCGTTAATCCAAATTCATGGGTGCATCATTCACATACAATAGTAAAAAAAATCAGATGCTGTCCAACACTAATCCATTTCCAACACCTTTCTAACTTTGTTAATCTTAATAAGGCCTCAAATTTTCTTCTTAACCGAAGGTAACAAGGAATAATTGGCATAAACTTAGCCAAGAAGTAGAGAATAAACTCACAAATTGTAACATGAAATACAGCTATCCAATGATTTATATTTTGATCTCTGGACATTAACATATATACATATATATGAGCAGTTGCAGGCCGAACCGAAAGTCATATCAACAAAACAACACTACCAACGTAACACGAGACATTCTTCTGAGAACCCAGAATGCAAGGTTCATCTTATGGACGAGCTTGCCGCTGCCGACTTCGACCTCCAATGGATATCAGACGGCCGTTAAGGTCGGGGCGGAGCATCAGTGGCCGCTGACCAAGGATGAGCCGGTGGTCAAGCTCAACACTCTGCAGTACCTCTGCTCGCTGCTCATCAACGATGGTCTGCCTCTTAGCGACTTTGTGGCGTTCGCGGAGAGAAGCGGCGGCCTCTTGGGGCCGTTGGATGCATTTCGGACGAAGAATTGATCGTTCACTGCCGCACCCAGTTTGTTGGCGTCGGAGGACCGGACATATTGTTATGGGTATCTTCAAGTGTACCGATGCTTATACTAATATGGTAAGTATTGTTGAATAATCTGACTTGGTCAATACTAGACCAAGTCCAATGATCGAGTTGTTTTTCTTTCCTAGTCTTAAGGAGTCTGTTAGTTACTTAGTTGAGTCAATAAAGTTAGTTCCTATTTCTTTGCTAGTAGTGATTGATCACAGATTTGCTGATATTTGATGTATTCACTTGTTGCCTATAAATAGGCCGTTCATCAATAATAAAATATAGCAGTTCAATAAATCTTCTCCACTCTTGTTTCCTATTATTTTCCAATAAAGTAACGACTTTTTCGATGGGACACCACCGGAGTCGAAGACGATCGCTGCATCCTATGCAAAGAGGAGAATGAATCAATTGTACATATTTTCTTCAGCTGCAAGGTATCTACCAGCCTTTGGTATTTTTGTTGTGGCCAATGGGCGATATCCAATTGTCTTCCTAGAGAACTGAAGGCATGCCTCAAATCTTGGCTTGGTGCACCGTTTCGAAGGTTTCATAGGAACATTTGGATATCCATGTTTTACATTATCGTGTGGTCTATTTGGAATATCCGGAACAAGATGGCTTTTCAAGGATTCGTGCCTAATTGGGATTTCGAGAAGAAACATATATTTGGCGACTTGGCAGTTGGACAAAAGGGTGGTGCCCTCAATTCCCGTACTCACTGGGGCTTCTACTTGATAATTGGAATGATATCAGAAGATGGAGATCCTGAGAGCATTCAGTGGAACCGGTGGAAAAGGCCCTCGGTAAGTAGGGTCTTAAACTTGCTTTGGTTTTCTTTGTGAATTGCTGGGTGTGATTTATTTGTGCGCAGCAGTTTGAGAGCCTGTTTTTTTCTTGGCATGGGGCTGGTGACTTTGGATGTTTTTTGCTATTGGTTTGCTGTTGATTTGTGTCCTGTCTAGTCGGATCTAGTGAGGCTCGTAGGCTATCCTTGTTCCCCTTGTTTTTTGTAGTCTGTGTTTTTTTCTTTGCTTTGTGTGCTTTCGTTCAGTGTCTTGATGTCAAACTGGTGCTCACCACTTTTGTGGTATTAAGTGTCAAAAAGTATGATGCTACGAAGGGCGCCGTTAAATAGCTTGTTGATGAGAGATCGATGAGGGAAGAAGACGAATGATTTGGCAAAGTTACTCCATTATATTTTACATTATATTCACCATTTATTTAATATCTTATGTATAATTTATTAAAATTTAAAATATTTATTATTTTTATAAGTTTAGCTTGCCATAATTTCACACTGTGGTTTATCTATTTTAATAATTTAAGGATGAGATTTGAACTCTTGGCACCATTTATATACAATAATCACATTATAAGATGGATTGTGGATTTACAAGTCCTAAATGTTATTATAATAAACATAATGTAATGAAATTACATCTAATATGATTGAATTATTTACATACACACACATATCTATCATTTTAAATGTGGAAATTGATATATTCAACCGACCCAAGTATCCAAGCCCCATCTCAAACACCTAAACTTGGCCCATTAAGATCCAAACAATAGAATAAATAATACTCTTTCCTCTGTGATATATTGACCCTATTTTAACTCATTTTAAGAAATATAAATGAAAAGAGGTGTAAAAAAATTAGTGAAATATAGATCTCACTTTTATATATTAGTTTTATAATAAAATATGATGATCGATCTTATTTTGACGGGTTTACCAGATTCAGTTATGGACTTGGAATTTAGAAGATTGCACACAGGAATTTTACGTGGTTCGATCGTTAATGAGATCTACGTCCACGGCTCAAAGCGTATGAATATTGTATATTTGTTGCGTATTACAAAGATAGGGTGTCTAATCCCCTTTTCGTCTAGTACTATCCCTATTTATAGTATTACATCGGCCTTTGCCCGAATTAATGAGCCATTAAAGTGACTCGGCGGTTACAGAGATCGTGGGAGCGGTTTCCGGGTTTGTGGCTGGCGATTAGGAAGTAGTGGAGGTAGTGGGTGGTTGTAGCCGAGCTTCTACCTTCCTTGGGGCCGAGCTGTTGGCCTCTGGTCCGAGCTCCCTTGTGGCTGAGCTGAGCTAATCACTTCTGGACCGGGCTGGACTTCTGGGCCGAACTTGTCGTCCTTTGGGCCGAACTTCTGATGGGCTGTATATCCTATTCTGATGGGCCGAGCTGTATATCCTATCATATGAGTAGAATAAGTTAGTGGAATATGAAGTTCATTTATCAAAAGTAGTAAAAGTAAAATAAGATATTTTATTATAAACGTCTATTTTTAGCAAAAATGAGACATTTTATCGCAGCCGGAGGGAGTATAAACTTATTTTCGAGAAAGAGACACTGAATATTCCACGTTAATAAAAAAAGTGCTTCTTCGATTATTTAAATTATGATTAGCATATAATATGCACCACCACTTTCAAATCTTTATCCCACCAAAACTCTGCACTTTGTTTCCCACAAATACACACACATGCACCATATAAAGTAGCAATACAAATACTTGACATGTAGTTGCTGCATTATTATAAAACTGGCTAAAGACAATAACTACCTAATACCAAAGAATATACTAATAAAGTTTTTTTTAGGTAGATTTTATTACAAGCGAGTAAATATCTAAAAGATTCATTATCATATAACAAAAAAAACTATCCACTAAAAAAAATCAGCCAAACTTTTTGCACAATTACAAAATTATGCTTTTAGCCACAGACACCCTTATTCCTTATTTTATCATCATTCACAACCAAATTATGCATTAGTTTTAGGTGACAACTCTGTCTCTCTCCCTCTTCCCCCCTCTCTCTACACATGTCTTTTTCCACAACAACTATATTTCTAATAAAACTAAGGTTATGAATATTACCTATAAAATTAGCAGAGTAACATCCCATCAGTTACCTTGCTTGATAAGGAAACTCTTCTGGCTCAGTCCATTAGCCCATTAGAATTCGATAATATGATGTTGGGCTACAATAATTGGGCCAGCTGAGAGGTGTGGGCCCAAATGTAAATATAGAATTTCATTCTTGTGGCCCAGTTGCTCTTAGATTGAGCCAACCATATTTGGCCATAAATTTCTTATCATTTCATTTATAGAAGTGTTGTATCAATAGCTTTTACTCGGATTATAAAACAATTAAATTCATTAAAATTTTCTCGATTGTTATTTTGTTATATTGATGATGTGCACTATTTCGAGCTAACGTAATTGATTTTAAGAAGAAATTCCTATCTATACTATGAGCAACAATAAAACAATTATGCCTTTTAGGTCTGAGATAGCTAAATCATAATCGAGAAGTCACAAAATTTATTAATTCATAATTAAAAATCATTAATTTATATTTAAACTTTATTAATTCATACTCAGATGGACAAATGGTGTGACTATCCACACCTGAGTACAACTCTAATTTTAAAATCTATCTATAATTTTAAATCTAAGTTGATACTCTGTATTTATATTATATTTATTTTGTATAGTAACAACAAATAAAATGAAAATTATTTGATAAAGTATTTTTCCATGAATTAATAAGTCGCAGGTTGGCAAATTCGAGTCACTTGTATACATAAGGTATGTATAATTTTATTTTATTTTTAAATGGTTAAGCATGAGAGGGAGATGCCGCCAAAGCAACCAACGAAAGCTTGTAAGGTGGAGGGCCAAAAATCCCTTACCAAAAAAGAGTGTGCTCTACTACTACTACTTGCCTTAAAAGTTCAGATTTTAACAACAAGATAATATTTTTTATTTTTTCAATGGGGACATAATATTTGAATTAGCTGCTCCATCCGATTCCTTCCACGCAAATTTACTACTTTGACCCTTTAACTCATGCTCAATTTCTCCCAAGACAATTAACCTTGCAGGGATAGAAGCGTCTTTTGCACTATTTTGTGGGATATATTTGACATTTAAGTAAACGAATAATTGATCGACTTCACCTTCCAACAACTATATTTGGGAAATTCAGATATATATTAGTTTAAAATAAAGATATTATTAATTGGATATTGGATAAGGTCTAGTCGGCATTAGAATAAGAGGTAATAATGGGGTTTTTCATTAAAATAGAAAAGCAATGATTGTAAAATAGAAATTATGTCTGTGGTCAGATATGGCATTACTTAAAAGGGAAGTGCTAGTTTTTCAATCCTATCATTGGATCTTACTGTTATATAGACACATATCCTAATTACAAATAATTATAGTTTATAATATTTTTCACCATGCACAAGAGAACTAAAGAAATATTAAATACATAAATACATATATATTATGATGATATTTTATGAATATAAATGAAAAATATAATAAGACAAGTTTACAGACAGCAAAGTCATTAACAATAATCAATTATCGTAGATAACACAACCACAATGTCGGACTTCATATGTGAACTCAAACAAAGTGTTCGTGTATAAAGTTGTAGCCATTAATACTAATTGACTAATTAATAATGCATTATATATATATTATTGAAAATTCTAAGTATTATATTTGTGTGTAAAAAAATAGAAATAGAGAAAGAGATTAACAGCAGATAAAGATTACTAGCTAACACAAATTACCTCACTCTCTCCTTGAAAATCAATACTCTCTATTCCAGCGTTCGATCAGCGATTAACTAATTACCATTAACCACTCAGTTAATCACCAGGAAGCGAACAAATTACTAACAATTAAACACCATTAATTAATTGATCTACCTATTTTTTTAACAAAAAAGTTACATCACGCCGGCGAAGAAGACGAGCCATCGAAATGATGAACTCCATTTCCATTCTCAACGAAAATATTACCGTTATTATCAATTTTTCTCTCCTCCCCTCCGCTGCCGCCGCTGCCGCTGTGCTCTAAGCTGATCGCACTGTCATTATTAATGCCGCCGCCGCCGCTGCTGGATTCTCTTTTGAATGTGTTTTTATTGTTATGCATCCAAACCTTCAGCACTCCTTTGGAAACTCCGATTTCATGGCAGAATTCCTTCACCGCCGCCTCATCGGATTTCTGCATTTTCCAACCTAATTTCACCGAAAAGGAACGCAATTTTTCCTTCTGAATTTGGCTGAATTTCGTCCGGAATCGCTTCCGACCGACCGGATTCTCCACGGTGGGGGTCACCGGCGCCGGGTGGTGGTCCTCGGCGGCAGAGAGGCCGAAAAACACGTGCGGCGGCGACGGCGAGAGGGAGAACCGCTTCGGCAGGGGAGGGTGGCGGAAGTCGAGGAACGGCGGGGTTATGGCGGCGGAGGTGGGGGACTCGGGGTCGCGGCGGTGGAAGTTGCGGTGGCAGCCACACGCGGCGCATGTTAGCGCCGCGGGGGCGACTGCAGGAGCCAAGGGGGGCGGCATGAACTCGCCGCACCCGTCCACCGCGTGGCCGCCTATCGCGGCTGCATGGTTCTTCATGCATTCTTTATATGCGACCGCGACCGGTGGCGGCGGCGGTTGGCGGTGGTGGTGGTGGTGCTTGAGTGCGCCGCCGTTGGTAAAGGATAAGGGCTTGGTCGCGTGCGGCGGCGTGTCGATTTCGGTTTCGTTGGTGGAGGTGGGAGTTGGGGTCAAGTCTATATCCATTGGAGATTTTGAAGAAAATTGGGGCACCAATTTTTGGGGTTAGGGTCCCTAAATAAGGGTGGATTTTGATTTGATGATTTTGGATTGGCACTGAAAAAATTGGGGTGATTTAGGATATTGGTTAAAGTTGTGGGGGAATTTGGTGGTTTTTATTGTGTGGGGTTTGGGGGAGAGATAACAACAGGACAAAAAGTTAGTGTTTCCCAATAATGTCAACCACTTGTCTATGGGAAATTGAAGGTTGGATTTCATAAGGGTGGTGTTGTTGTAATAACTTGCAATCCTTCATAAGTTACAATCCACACACCAATGTTAGTTGGACTGAAAATTAATTTTCACTCATGCAACTATATTTTATTTTCCATTCAATTTTTTCCAAATTCATTACTGCAATTTTGATATTCAAGTTTCCCTCCATAAAGTTTTTTGTTTAAAAAGTACATGATCATTATCTTTATATATTCTTGAATATAAATAGTGCAATGTATTATATTGAGTTAGTAATGAAAGTTCCAATTACTTATGTTCGAGTCTCAACAACCTCTTCTACTAATTTGAAATAATAACTATTTTAACAATGTGATGACGATCAAGTAATTGATAGTGAAAATCGTTGTATGACATATAAGTACAGATTCTCATTTCCGTAAGCTTTAAATGTGTGAACTTATATGATATACTTTCTCTGTGCCTGGAAAAAAAAATCACAATGATTATAACATATATACAAGAAACCAGACAATATTACTCTTTTTATTTTTTAATTATTGCATGAAAAATTTAAATAATAAAAGTACTAGACAAAATTACGTGCAAATTGAAATACATCCGACTTAGAAGTATTGTTCAGTTCTTTGAATTTGAGGTCACGATTCTCTATAAAATATTTTATTTATTGCAAATTTATGGATCAGATCATGCGTCCGAGTGGTAAAAATAAATACACACGTGGCAGCTGTAGAGTACTTGATAAGCAGTTAATCCATGTGGTGGTTGTACTGTTAATTGGGTGTGCCATATCTCACAATATACAAGCTTCATTTTAATCATTATATTAATTAATTGGTTTTCATATATTATATATAATTATTGAGACACTTTTGAGAATCGGTTATAATTAGATTCTAATTTAACTAGACATAAATTATAATTATGGATTCCTAAGTCCAATTATAATTTTATTAGACTGTAATTATGAATTATTAAATCTTAAGTAGAAAATAATTAATTCTAAATATTTAGGATTGATTAAGAGATTTAGGAGTTAATTATTTCCTATAATATTAGTTTGAAAAATCTACATTGGTTGATTTATGTGGAAAAACATTACATTTTGATAATTTTTCTAGCACTATTAAATTTGTAGATGGTGTACATTACTTTTACTATTTTCTTTTTGATTCATGAATTCATTTACAAAAAATATTACTACTTTTGATAAGCTTTGGGACAAAACACATGAAATTCGAGAATACATTGAAGCGCACAAAAAAAAGTCCAATTTTTTTTACTTACTCCGTTAGTTGTTTGGTTAATTAGAAATTGATCCTAATTGCATGTATTAGGGAAGTTACATTTCTAAATATTAAATAATTATTTGAAAATGATTAGATACAATATTAATTACTCAATGGATTTGGGTTGCACTGACGTCCTTATTCATTAGTTTAAGTTTTACAAGTATATAGGCATTTATTGGGTGTTTAATCACATTTAGCTAATTAATTTCATTGGCTTACAAAGTCAGACTTTTCTACTAATACAATAATTGATTAATTGGAATCTTGATTATCTTCACTTAAACCAAAGTGAGGTACAAACAAATATTAGAAACAAATAATAGAAATTTCTTAATTTTTAATGTTGATTATCATTTCCAAAAATAGGCTGGCTCGATAACCTAATCACATTTCCAGATTTGGGATGACATTAGATTTGCTAAAATATTTAAATATATTTTCCCTTGGTCTTGACATGATTACATGATTAAGATAATAACAAAAAATAATAAATTTGAAAAAATTGTCGAGCACGCTGACGGGCCCAACGAGGGTGTTAATCACTTTCTTGAATTCTTTAATAATCAGATTAACTGGACACGTTGTGCATCTTATAGCCATCAATTAAGCATTAATTATTTGATTTGCCCTTGATTAAATTCTAAAGCTTGCCATAATTCCGAGATTAATTAATCTAGTAGATAGCTAAGTGTCAAAGTTTACAAAAGAGGAAATAGATTATTCGAAACAAAAGGAATCTCTACTTCTTTTTCTACCAATTTATATTCTTTAGTGAGAAAGATTAGCATAAATAAAAAGGATTAATGAGATTGTAATAAGAAATTAATAATCGCAAATCAACCTTGAATTAGGATGATACATTTTTAGTGAAGATGAAGAATAGTGATATACCATTGAAAATCCTTTGGAACTTTTAAGATTTCAATATTGGGAAAAACAAAAATTATACAGAAGCCGAATAGGCAACATATTACGAACTTCACCTAATTAAGGCATTGTCTCTTACAAGTTATAAAGCATGAATTTATTTTTTAACATTTTCATTTTAAATTTTTGGAATATGAAAGAAAAAAGTGATAATTAATGGTCAGGTACATAGACAACACTTACTTAAAACACCTAATATGAAATGCATATTTGAGGATGTTCATGATGCGGAAGAAGTTATACTATAATAGAGGTTTTGATTTTGGGTAAGTTACCAATATGGAAAAGTAAAATTGCTTCCCAACAAGTTTTTTTTCGATGCGAAAACAATGCTCAAAGCCATGAACAAATGGCGAGCTAAAGGAACAAACAATCTAGCCAAATCTAAACCTAAAAAGCAGCACAAACAAAGCAAA
>JAYDZE010573690.1:0-11667 GCA_034509125.1 Monilaria moniliformis
ATTACGTGTAACTGAGTCTAGTCGTTTTATTTAATTTATTTAATGTAATGTGAGTCGAGCAAGTTATAAGCTCCTTTCTGGGTTCTCTTTATCGGTTCTTCCCGGGTAGTAGTAAGAGAGTCGAATCACATAGGTCTAGATAATTATAAAGAGTTCATGTAGCCTTTATTTGGATAAGAAATAGAATCACAATTTTTTTCAAAACCCTTGCTCTGTCTCGGCATCTTCTAGCCACCCTCTTTTTTCTCTTTTCTTCACGTCAACAACGTCAACTACTTGTTGGCGCGTATCATTGATGTACAGCACATAACCTTTGTTATTGATGTACAACTTTTTTAGCTACTAACAAGTTGGAAAATTCCCGAATTACTGGTCATTTTGTGGTTAGGTTGGTTGATGACAAGAAGTTTTTTCACATCGCTTTTTTTTTTTTTTTAAATCTCTCTTCACCTCATGGCTGGAGTTTTGATTATCTACGAATTTATTGTTACCATCTGCAATCTCATGCAATGCCATTAATCGAATTACCTTTTCTGTTCCTCTATTTATTTATGCAGAGTTTTTTTTTTTCATTTTATTTCGTGCTTCTGTGTTTTATATCGATGTACTTATTTTGTTATTGTATGTATTATTTATTTATTTAATTATTATTATTTTACCATCTGAAGTTGGAATTATTGCTTTTTTTAATCATTTGAACTATTTCAATTCTTTAATAGGCAAGTAAGACAAATCCACTCTATTTGGTGGCATATATAAAGGTATACTACCCAACCACTTCTAACTTTTCAATTCAACAGTATAGCTATAGAACCCTAACCTAACTCTTGGTTTTCAAAGTAGATTGTGTACGAAGGACATCTTACTTATTGAAAAGCCTTAGTATGCCTTAATTGGAAATTGATGAATCCTAATTGGAGTGGATGCACCGTCTGTCCGGATGGACAAGTTTTGCCAATATTTTTTGGGCGATGAGGAAAATCTGTATCTATTACTTGAATGTGGGCTTTAGGTAAATGAAGCTCATATTTAATATAGTATTCGAACAATACATGAAAAGTAAACGATATACATATTATAAAATTCCTGTACAGCGGTGGTGATTATTCTAGTCACAAGCTACCCACTCCATTAATAGGCCATCTTAAAAGAGCATAGATTATTTTTTGATTTTCTTATGAAAAGATAACAAGTTACAAACTAAATGTGCATTAGATGAAACATAGTCTAAGTCCTAGCTGGAGTATTAAAAAAAGTAAAACTTCCCTGCATAAATATGGGAATCAATTATTTAATCAGTAATTCACATTTAATTGACCCCATAGACTTCTTTAGTGGACGATTGCCCTCATCCCAACTAGTATATTTCGATAACGTTTCCCACGTGACAGATGTGCTGCTGCGTTCTTAGAGATGCTTTTGCGAGATCCGACAAAATCCGAGGACCAAATTCGAATATTCTGAAAATAGAGGGCTTAAAAAAATAGATAGAGTTTCTTTTAATTGAGCTCATGCGTAACAATCCACTCAACTTTCCTACTCCAAAGTCCAAACCATCTTCCCTTCTACTTGGTACTCTCTCTCTCTCTCTCTCTCTCTCTCTCTCTCTCTTTCTCTCTCTCGTTATATGATTTGTATCAGTGTTTATGTTGGATGAATACACAATATCCGACTCTACTCATTGTTTTATTTTATATATAATTTTGGCTTCTTCAGCAAATGATTGCTGATTGCTGATTCATAGTTTGACCGTGAATGTTCCTGAATTTCGTATACACGATGGCAAATTCCAATTGAATTCAGTATACTCGGGGAGTTGTTTGTGATATAGTTGATCATCTTATGATTATATAACTGATATTCGGTAATATAATTGCCATTAATTTGTGTAACAGTTCTAATTCATGTGATTTTCTGTATGTGTTGGTTATTATGAAACTGATACAAAATTTACTGGCATGTTTTTCTTGGTGGTCTTTGACAGTCATTCCATTTTTCTAATTTTTTTATTGTTATCGGGTGCTTGGACGATGGCAGGGATGTAACTCGACAAATTTGCATTTACTATGTGCCAGGAAAGAACATGGAGTCTGGTCTTTTTCATCTTTGACATATTTTATGGACAAGAAACCTAAAAAAATCCCCTGTTTTGGAGGTTCACATAACCATCCTTTTTGAAAGTTCTTACATTTGAAGAGTTAATTATGAAGCCTTGATTTTATGAACAAATTGATCTGAAATATGGGTCTTCAATTGAGCAAATATGGCCTCTGGATTTTAATCACGTAATCACAGTGGTGCATATAACTTTGGCATCCCATTTTGCAGCCCTTGATTTATGTGTGTCATTTTGTTAGTATGATGCTTTCGTTCCTGCTGTTAGGGAATTGCTTTCCCTTAATTGATGTATTGGTGAAGGAAAATGATTTTTTCCTCATATATTTAGCAATTTATGCATTGATAGAGGACATCATTTTTCTACATCAATGCATAAAGTACAGGACATATCAATTTCCCTATCAGTGCTTCTTAAGATTTTGAGCAAGCTACATGGTTATTTTTTTGAGCAAGCTACATGGTTATTTTATTGAGCAAGCTACGAGGTCATATTTTTATGAGTGTTTGCTTTTGCTGATTTACTCAATGATCTAATACATGCAGCTATAGTTTTTGATTCTTGTACATGGGCTCATTGGTTGGTCAACTTGCTTTAACTCCAAAGAATGGTCATAAGATATGGGAAGATCCATCTTTCATCAAGTGGAGGAAGAGAGATGCTCATGTTCCTATGCACTGCCATGAATCTATTGAAGGTTGCCTGTGTTCTTTGGGTTTTACTCATATTACTGAGGTTACATTTTGATTGGAGTATATGATTTGAGGAGAGGAATTTCATCATATACAGTGGATACAATTCTAAGACGATCACACAAATTATATTTAAAAAATGAGAGTTAACTGGTTCAAATTGCTTATAAGATGATGTCATCCAAACAGTTACTTCTAAGGAGGTCAACATGTTTTCAGACAGTACTCTTTTAGAGCTAATTATCTAATGTAATGTTTCTTAGACTGAACCTTTTCACAACTTGCTCAAGAGTTTTCCGTTGCATTGTTTGTAAGGGAAAATGCTTGCACCTTTTTTTGTGTGTAATTAAGATATCGGCTTCAATGTTAAGACTATTATGTTGGTATGTAGTTGAAGGGAGAGTTGTTTCCAGGATTTTTCTTCCTGCTATAATCTGCCTTGGCTGTAGAAGAGAGAAAAATCATCCATTTTATGATTGACTAGAAAATGTTAATAAGTGCTCACTAACATGTACATTAGCATAAAAAATTCTGATTTTTTTTTTGGGAGAGGTGGGGTGGGTGGGTTGTGCTTTGTTTCCTAAGATTTGAATCACGCGACCGTCATATTACCGAAATTTGATGTTGTTACTGCTTAGGTTCTTTGAAGTACTGGTATGAGCGCAATAAAGTGAATATCCTGGTGTCAAAGGAAGCTGTTTGGGACGATGATGCTGTTGTAAAGGCAATTGACTGTGCTGCATATTGGGTCAAAAACTTGCCTTTCGTCAAGTCCTTGTCTGGAGATTGGAATTTCTTTTTGGCCGACAATCCTAGTGATACTCCTTCTGAATTTTATGACAGTTCATTTCAAGATTCTACATGGAATACTATACCAGGTAATATGTCTGCTTTATTTGTTGACTTGTAGTATAAAACATTTAAACAATATATTTTCTGTTAGTACAAATTTAGTTTACAATGTTCTTTAGTCTTTTACAGTGCCATCCTTTCTGCTTAAAGGAATTCAGTAGAAGTGGCAGTTTTATTGTATTATGGACTAGAAAAAATAAATTAGACTGGTTGCGTTTTTACTAGACACCTGTATAACTTCTAGAGCTTATAAGTACATAGTTCATGGAATTCAAGGATTGTTATTAAAGTTGTTTTCTTAGAGTCACGGTCAACATACTTAAGACTAGGAAAATGTTCTAGTCACCCTGGTACTCAATGTTCATCTACTAATTGTCCTCACAGGTTGCTACTTGCAAGATATGTATTGCATGGTTGAACTCTGGCAGTTTATTTGTATTTAATCACTTGACTTATCTAAAAGTTTTCATGAGAAATAATTTTCTTTGATATTAAATCTTCTATGTGACTGTAGTTTTAGGTAGAAACAGATTTCAGTTCATTGGTTATAGGTAAAGAATCCATATAAATTCACATATATGTATGACCTATTGTTCAAGAAAGAGATATACCTAAAATATCAATATTCCTATGCTAGAAAATAGAAACCCAAACTGTAACACTCCTGCACGGACCAAACTATACACATATACACAGATAAAGCCTACACTTCCCTTCAAGTTGGTTTGTATAAGTCATGGAGACCCGACTTGACTTGCTGCTTACTATATCAAATTATGGGTTAAGGAGTCCCCTTTTCAAGATCTCAACAATTTGTTGATCACTTACTACAATGGCATGCATGTATGTATATCTCCACCTTTGAGCTTTTCCTTGATTGAGTGATAATCTATTTCTCACATGCTTTGGGGTTATTAGCACTGCTAATGGCTGCTTTATTGTCAAACAGTACTATGGCGTTGCCTCATAAGTGCTTTACATGATAGTCTAAGTTCAACCTGAACCAATTAGCCCGCAGTTCACAAATTCTGTTTGCCATTGCGCGAAACTCAGCTTCAACTCTACTTCTAGCTATACCACATTCTGCTTCTTACTTTATCATGTGGCTGAATTACCTCATACATAAGAACAATATCCAGAAAGGGACAGCCTGTTATATAAGATCCTTCCCAGTCTGCGACTCTACATCAGTATAGATTTCTGTGCTCCTTCTGTCATTTAGTGATAATTAATCCCCTTCCAGGTGATCCTTTCAACCACTTCCACATGTTGTTTAGTTGGAGAATGCATAAACTGTCATTTCAGCCTCATAGCGAAGGCTGTATTTCAGGTTCTGTATGGGTTAAAATCAATTTCGCAACCAAATTATGGGAAACAGACTGGTATGCCCACATTCATCAATCACCATCCTTTGTAACTCCATGCTTCTTATTATGGACCTGGCAAAAAATTTCAGGTCCTAGGGTTTTGAAATAATTGGATTTTCAGAAGCATGTAGTTTTATGCAAAAATAGATTCCAATATATTGATTTAGGGTAAAGAACCCATATGAATACACATAAATTACCCATTGTACAAGAAAGATATATATTTAAAATATCTATATTCTTATAACCTTGGAAATAAAAACTTAATTCTGTAACACTCCCACACGATATAAACATTACACATATTGACAGATCAAACCTACAGTGACATATAAATTAACTCCTATATAATTTTTTTCCGAAATATGTTCTCCAACTTGTATGTCTCTTTTAGTATGAAATTAGTTATGAAAATGTCTGTTGTATATTTGCGCACTGAAATGATGGCACCAGCTTTATCACTTATTCTGATACAATAATCTTTTCCAGTGCCCTCCAATTGGCAGATGCATGGATTCGACAAGCCAATCTACACAAATGTTGTATACCCATTTCCACTTACTCCACCTAAAATCCCAGAAGATAATCCCACTGGCTGCTACAGGACCTACTTTTTCCTTCCTAAAGAATGGGAAGGTGAGATTTTAGAGCTAGATCTTTCACTGTAGATAGATTATTCTAGTTCTTATGGTGTCCCATACATACTGAGAGTTGTTATGCCATTTCCTTTGGCTGTCAACCATTCATCAACTGTCATTTGCAGGTCGGAGGATATTCTTACATTTTGAAGCTGTTGATTCTGCCTTTTTTACATGGGTGAATGGACACCCAACTGGATATAGGTTTGTTTCATTTGCTCAAGACATTTGAATGGCAATCTCATACCAAAATTTCATCGAGGAAATAGTTCTTAGTTTACTAATGCTCCAGGACTAATAGAAACCTATACTCTGTCATATTGAGTCTCTAAGTGATGGAAAGAAGACAAAATGATAATTTGCTTCTAGTTGTAGAAAGGTATTGGAAAGTATAGAGGGGAATATCCATGTATATTATACATAGGTGGTCTCGCAGTGTTTTCTATGTCTCTATTAAGTCATATGAGTTACTTTGTTTGAGCAAAGCTGCTTACTTATATTAATTTTAAGAGAAGAAACAAAATTCCTATAATGGATTGGTGGATGGAAAGACAAGAAATAGCTTGTCATCATATCAGTATAGATGGGAATATGGATGTGAAAGTGGACAAAAAACTAAGAAGAATTACTGTATAGCTTCTTTGTTTTGTTAATTTCTTGGTGGTTGATTAGTGGTACTTTTTCAAGAAACTTGTATGTCCCCTTAAAGGGGTGAAAGTATCCCAGTAGTTGGTTGCTATCAAATTTAGAGATATGCAACCAGTTTCCTTGTTCACACTTCGACATGTGAGCAAAATACGGGGGAATGTCAAGCTCATAAGAAATGTCTTCGTTCACTAGCTTATAAACACAAATTTTTGTTGCATGTATGTCCCACATACCACCTACGGTCTTGCTTAGCTACTCATCTGTGTAATTCCATTGTTTTAATAGTATGTTCTTTAACACTAGAAAAACTATCCTTCTGTTGTCAGTCAAGATAGCAGACTACCAGCTGAATTCGAGATCACCGATTTTTGTTATCCATGTGGATCTGACAAGAAAAATTGTCTGGCTGTTCAAGTGATGAGATGGTCTGATGGTTCATACCTTGAAGATCAGGATCACTGGTGGTTATCTGGTATCCATCGTGATGTTTTACTTCTTGCTAAACCGAAGGTTTGTCCTGTAATACACCGGCACTTAGTGTTTTGGCCATTTTATTTACTTTGCTTAGAGAAAATGATACAGTGATCTCTAAACTAGCTTTTAGAAAGATATATTTGTGTAATGAGTGATCTATTACAATGAAAGGAAAATCTTGAGATTGTATAGCATTAGTATTCGAATGCAGTCCTCAAACACAATAAGCCAACTTTGTGGAAGAGTATTGATACTTGTGTAAGTGATGCAATCCACTTTTCAATGAATCCTCAGGTCTTTATTGCAGACTACTTCTTCAAATCAAGTTTGGCGGAAGATTTTTCTTGTGCAGATATACAGGTAAAATAGACAAACTGTGTGTTTTCTAGCATATTGAAATTAACTGAAAATGGTCTCAGGCAATCCTCACTGGAATATCAGCTGACCGGGGCTAGCCGCATAGCTTGTCTAATACATTGAAGCCACTACTTGTTCAACCAAACTCTTTTCGCGCTTTGTAATGTATCAGTAACTCAAATGATGTTTCTTGGCTGGTGCTGAACTGCTGCTTCGATGCAGTACTATTATATAATTCTCTGAGCATCTAACATGTAACTGAGTCACGGATAAAAATAAAATTGCTTAGATTCATCAGGGTATCCTTTTTCTTCCGCCATATTCACCTGAGTGGGACTTAAATTTAGGAAAATGAGGTATAAGAATTACATGCTACGTAACTCATTAGCAACACTATCGAAATCTAGAACTATTTCATCTGCATTTGCATAATTTAATCATTGGTTATGAGCGAGGCAAAAGCTTATAATTTTGAGTTGCCAAGAAATCCATCCTATTCTATAAAGTGTTGAGACATGTCTTATTTGTTTCTAATGTGAAGAATGTGGCAAAATGTGTAGATAATGTGGCAAATGTACGAATTTGCTATTTATGCTTTGCTAATCTGTCCAGGTTGAAGTGAAAATTGACAAGTCAGAAATAAATACTGACAGCTCAACAGAAAGTGGGAATTTTTTCAAAATATCTGAAGACAAGTTTATAGCAAGCTTCACCATTGAGGCTGAAATTTTTGATTCAGAGAGTTGGTACACTGGCAATGAACATCCCAATCTGCCAAGTACAAGTGTGGCTCGTCTAGAGTTAACTAATTCTGTTGATTATTACCTTGGCTTCATAGGGTATCAACTTAAAGGGAAACTGCAGATGCCCAAGCTGTGGACTGCCGAGCATGTAAGTGTCTTTTGACCTAGAATTTATATATGCTTTCTGCCTGCAGTTTGTATCCTCAACACGTAATTATATAACTACACAACAGGACTCTGGTTTTGCAAGCTGCTCAGGGCATAGAAGCAACCTGGTTCCTTTGCATGTAGAGAATTGTAGAAACATCATCAATTTTAGTAATTGCTCTATGATCTTTTGAATATGCTTATGCTAGTGAATTCAAGTATACCAAACAGATTTCGCTGACAAAATGTCAGTTTTGAGAATATAACCTTGCTGCATACTGTACCATGGTCCATGGTGGAGACGCTAGATCAGGAATCATGCATCCATTGGATACCTAAATATGTTTATGAAATCTCAGAAGTAAAACAGTCATCCATTAAGTTACCGTCTTTCAGCCATGCTGCTCTATTCCCAGAAACTTCAATTAACTCTCTAGTCCTGAGATTTATTTTAGTTCATTTCAGTGCATAGTGGTGATCTAGTGGTAGGCATAAAACAGAGTTAATGTAATATGTGGGTAGTTGTCACACAAATGGAAAATTTCTGTTGATTTCAAGTCCTAACCTAACTTTTTATCTCATTAATAAGATAGTTATTTCTGCCAATTTGTTTATTTAATCCCATCAATAGTTAACCCAAGTATACCTGCACAACTGAATTTAATAAATTTATAATCTCTTTTGTTGGATTCTTATCATATATTTGTATAATGACAGCCAAATCTTTACACTCTTGTTGTCACCCTTAAAGATGCCTCTGGGCACATCATTGATTGTGAATCATGCCAAGTTGGTATAAGGCAAATATCAAAAGCCCCAAAACAACTCCTTGTAAATGGACAACCTGTGATGATAAGAGGGGTGAACAGGCATGAACACCACCCTCGTCTCGGTAAAACAAACTTGGAGTCCTGCATGGTTCAGGTAATGGATCTTTTATTTCTGAGTGTCTGTCTATGGCTGCTTGAATTTTCATGTATCTGGCGAAATGCTCATTGACATGCCACTTTTTCTTATATTCATCTAGGATTTGATTGTGATGAAGCAAAACAATATGAATGCTGTCAGAAACAGCCATTACCCTCAACATCAAAGGTGGTACGAGTTGTGTGATCTGTTCGGCATGTACATGATCGATGAGGCCAATATTGAAACACATGGTTTTCATCTTTCCTCCAATGTAAGGCATCCTACTAATGAACCGATTTGGGCCGCTTCCATGTTGGATCGTGTTATAGGAATGGTTGATAGGGACAAAAACCATGCTTGCATCATTTCTTGGTCTTTAGGAAATGAGTCAAGCTATGGGCCCAATCATGCTGCACTTGCAGGTATCTTTTATTTTTTTATTTATGTTTTATATTTTTACTCTAGTCTTGCTTGGCCTAGACCATTTTTTGGTATATTGCAAAATCACATGCATCGGCTCCATATTAGCACTTTATCAGCTGGCTGTCTACTCCCTCCCTCTATATGTTATGTTTGGAGATGGATAAAGTGTCCTATGCCTGATGTAGATCCATAACCTGAACCATAGTGACAAATGACAATAAATCTACTATTAAAAAATTAAACTGCAACCGAATCATACTAGAAATATTTGCTGGCATAGTTTCTCACATCAATCTGCTTCTGGTATTGTGGTTTCTGTACTATTGTCCTGACACTCCTTGTGAGTTGTGAGTAGCTGAAGGGCCACAAAATACACTCTATTTTGTTTTTGGAGAACATAAATACTTGAAAGAAATAATCATAGTGATATCTTGGAAATTTGTGATCACATTTGTGAATTTTTAACAGAGACGTTATGAGTCATTGTATTTGTGATTCTTTTCGTAGTAGTTCATTCATCTCTGATGTTTCTGGTATGATCACTTTTTATCCCCTTACTTGAAGTTTTTATAGAGTTGATATATTCATAAAGGTGAATATGCATGAGTCAGCTCAATATTTTTTTGTCTTTTAGTAATTAAGATTGAGGATTAGCTGAAGTAGTCTGAATATGACTTTATTCAATTTTAGGTTGGGTTCGAGGTAAGGATTCAACCAGGGTCTTACACTATGAAGGCGGGGGAGCCAGAACTTGTTCAACAGATATTGTTTGCCCCATGTACATGCGTGTTTGGGATATGGTCAAGATTGCTGAAGATCCAGATGAAATACGTCCGTTGATACTGTGCGAGTAAGTTCCTCTACTTTTAATGCTCGTCTGTAGAAATAGAAAGATTTTCCACCCAATCTCATACAAATACAAATACTGACTGAGATGCTAAAAAACTGCCAGATATTCACATTCAATGGGAAACAGCACTGGGAATATTCAAGAATACTGGGAAGCAATTGATAGCACATTTGGTCTCCAGGGAGGCTTTATCTGGGATTGGGTTGATCAGGTTCATATCATATAATGTTTTACACCAGTCCTCTTTTTATTAAATAGCTGATTTTATTTAAAAGGATCAGGAAGTCAGGAAGATGTATGTCATAACCAAATACATCCTTTACTATTTCTTCACAGACCAAATGATGAAATTTGGAGTTATAAAAGATGATGTGATCGCTAAAAGTGCTTTATCAATTGAGGGGAATAGAGGGAGGGCAGCTTAACCAGTGAATGTTATCTGTGCTTAAGTGGTTGTTTTCTAACTGAATTTGGAGGGTGTGAAGGACTTTTAGTTGAAAATGAAGCAATGTTATCTCTAATAACTAACATATTGCTTTTAAAATCTGGGTTTGCATTGATTGCTACATTTTGGAGGTAAATTATGTAAGATTGAAGCATTTGGCTTTTACAATAACAACATTTCTGATTCCTCAATATGATTAGTATTCTTTTATGAGTAGTATGATTAATCTTTTTCTGTGAGTAATATGATTCCCCATAATATGATTAATGCAATAACAACATTTATGATTCCCTTCGTGTGAGTTATATGATTAATATCTTTTTGGTTCTCTAAAGGCACTATTGAAGGAGAGTGCAGATGGTACCAAACACTGGGCATACGGAGGTGATTTTGGAGATATCCCTAATGATCTGAACTTCTGTCTAAATGGCCTTGTATGGCCAGATAGAAGTCCACATCCAGCTCTGCATGGTAATGAGTGCTCATCTTCCATCATGACATAGTATTTTAAGTATGATCATTATTCGATTTTTTTTTTTTTGTAATTTTCAGAGGTGAAATTTGTGTACCAGCCCATCAAGATTTCACTCAAGGAAGGGATAGTTAAGGTGGTATATTATATAATCATGTTATTTTCATAATTCCTTCCTTATCATACTCTTGGAACTGAAGTTCACTTTGTAGGTTACAAACACACACTTCTTTTCAACAACACAAGATGTAGCATTCCATTGGGTGGTGCATGGGGATGGAAGTGAGCTAGGCTCAGGGATCATCAGCCTTCCAATAATAGAACCCCAGAAAAGTTATGACATGAAATGGGAGGCTGGCCCTTGGTATGACCTGTGGTGTACTTCAGATGCAACAGAATCTTTTTTGACAATTACTGTAAAGCTCTTGAGTTCCACTCGCTGGGCTGAAGCTGGCCATATAGTTTCGTCTGCACAAGTCGAACTGCCAGTAAAACAAAACATTGTTCCTCATGTAGGTGTTCTTGCTGTAATTG
>JAYDZE010573701.1:0-11667 GCA_034509125.1 Monilaria moniliformis
ATGTTTGCTAACAGGTTCGTGTCGTTATCGTGTCACTAACAGTTTCGTGTCCTTATCGTGTTGTTAGCGTGTCGTGTTAACATGAATAGGTTCGTGTCGTTAACAGGTTCGTATCGTGTGCGGGTCGTGCTCGGGTTTGAATTTATCAGGTCAGGTTCGTGTTCGGGTTGGTGATTTTCTTAATAGGTCATGTTCGGGTTTGACCTTATCGGGTTGTGTTGTTATCAGGTTGACCCGATAACAACCAAATCCGCATGATTTTCCAGCCCTACTATCAGTAGAGTTCTGTTTTGATGGTTGACTGGATTTTAGTTTGGGACCAAATTATATTTTATTTCAATTTTAATAACCTACAATATTCTGTTTGGATTTTTGTTTGGATAACAAAGAGAATAAAATTGAGTACAACACTAAGCAAACAGACAACAATCCATTACAACATTAAACAAACAAATAACAATAAAATACAACACTTAGCAAATAGTAACAATCAAGTATATCGGGTGGTACTGTTTCTCCTGTCATGGCCAGTTTGACCACAATTTTTGTAGCACCATCATGCTCTTGGTTGGTCGGGATCACAGATATCCATCTGATTTAGTATCCTTCATCTTTTATAGCGACCAGGGGATCGATGCAGTAGCCGCGAAAGCCCACACTCTGAGGTCCAATCACTCCCATCACAATAATCTGGGTGTCTAAGTGGATTGAAGAACCTATAATATTGATACACCTAAACCTCTTTGTGATACATGCGATGAATAAGATCAAACATATCATCACCATGATCTAACTACTGCTGCAACGGGCGAACAAGATATTTTCCACATCTGCCACTTTCACCCTTTGCACTTTCCTTGTTGTATGTTACATCGCCTAGCATGTTTTCTTTGGCCTCTTGCATCATTCTCGTTCACCTTGTTCAGGGCCCATGGGATCAAGTCACTTTTGCAATACTATGCTTCCATTGTTCTGCTAATGGACCATTCAATATTCCTGCAGAACGTCAAATCAATGCAAGCTCTGATTGGTAGTTCTCGTGCACCTTTCAGCACATTGTTGTAGCACTCTACCATTTTAATTGTAGCCTCGCCCCATCTACGACATTTGTCGTATGCCAGAGTCCACTTCGCTCTATCTAACTCTTCGAGGTACCTCACAGCGCCATCACTAAAAGTCACAAGTGTACACTTCATTTGTTGAATTTTTGCTTTTGTGTTGCAATGCTCATTTTCCATACCAAACTTTTCACCTTTACGCCCTTGTATGTTTGTCACACTTTTTCCTAACGTGCACCAAGCAATATCTGTGATGGCATTTTGGTGCACGTTGTCATACCTCAGAATTCATGACATTTATGAATTTGTGTTGCTTATCAGATATTATGCACAACTGTCTATCACTAATTGCTATATAACTCCTTATAAGGCCTAGAAACCGATTCCAACTATGATTGGTTTTATTATCCACAATAGCATATGCAAAAGGCAAACACTTCTTATTAACATCAAAACCTACTGCAATAAGTAATTTACCTTTGAGTCATTCCCTTAAGTGTGTCCCATCAACAGTTAAAACTGGTTTGCATGTTTGAAAGGCTAATAGATATGGCCCAAATGCCCAAAATAAGTACTTAAAAATCGTGTTCATCCCGAACCTCAATCTCTCATCATGGAACCACTCAACAACCATACTAGGACCCTGTTTTTGCAATTTAGCCATATATTTAGGCAATTCTCTAAATGAGCCCTCCCACCTGTCATATGCAAGCTCAATTGCATTCCTACGAGCATACCAGACTTTTTTGTAGGTAAATTATACGTGGTATTTGTCCTCAACATGTTAATTGATGGTTGCTGGCTTGTAATCACCATCATTTTCAATTTGATGTCGAACACACAAAGCAATCATTGCTTACGTAAAGTTAGCGTGCCCCATTGAATTTCGATGACCATGACAAGTGTGCCCATTAAACCACTTCTTATTTCTCATATTCCATCATGCTTTTGGAATGTTGCTCAAACCTCTCAACTACATTTCAACCCAATCTGACTAGCTCCACCTTGCAACCTATACAGAAATTTGCATATCGCATGCCATCTTTTTCCTTTGCTTTCCACAACCACAAACTGTCGCACAACTTCCAAATGCCACAAAGTCAAAACAGTCTTCAAATGTAGCTTACTATCAAACTTTGTGCCCAATCTGATATGTGTCGGATTACTCTCATCCCAATACCATGCGTTTTCTGCATTACCATAAAAAATAGGTGCAACATATTCTCCGACTTCACTAGGTACAGATCGAAAATACTCTGACCTTGTATGCGCATACTGTTGAACTTATTGTTCCCCAAGCATTATCTCGGAACATATGGTTTGGTTGCAGTAATTAACTCATCATCACAAGAATCTTCATTTCATTCATCACTAAAATGTTCAGAATTGTCTGAATCCTCTGGCCATGAAGGACAACACTAATCTGAGCCACATCTATGTTGTCACTATCATTTATTTCATTCTTCAGAACATATATGTTGTCTTCACCGTCAGAATTGTAGCTCAAATTTATACCTCCAACATTTAATTCATGACTCATCCCCAAATCCTCTTGCTCTGGATGTTCGTCCCTTCTAGACGTTCATGCTTCATAAATAGTGGTTGTATAGAATTCTTGTTGTGTAACCGTTGCAAACTCAATCATCAATTCAACTTGACCTATTTCAACACCATCAGTGAACATATATTGCATGCATTCTTAATAAAGTGGCATGCCTACATAGGTGTATCAATTTCTCAAAACTACAAGACGTCTCCATATTATTGAGATTTTCTGTTGATGCATATCTACTCCCATCATTTCAAAAATCATCGTAACTAATTAATCATATGAAATACTTTCATTCAATACAATGTATGCTTTCGAATATGGTGGGTCATAAGCGATACTATTACCAGCAACCTGGATTATCTTATCACACCAATATAACATCACATAGAACGACATAATTTATGCAATAAATCCATAATTAACATGCTCCTAAATACTACATTTATCGAATAATGTATTATTTGCTAACCTACTTTCGTAAACTCTAACATTTCCCAACATATTAGTAAACCCTAGCTTCGTAAATAAATTTTATAATCAAATAAATTCAAACTAATTACGATTATGACAATGTAAATAACTTCTAAAACATATTTAAATAGATTAAAAATCATACCCTACTCAAATATTTCAACAAAACTTGTCGGAAATATGCAAAACATCAGACAAACAATGAAATTTTTGAATTGAAATTGTGTGTTGTGCGTGTGTGGAGCCTTTTGCCTAGATTTGTAGACAAGGCTTCCCCTAGGAAGCATCACCCTTATGCGTCTCCCTTCGCTTACGTGAAACGACGTCATTTTGACTCTAGACGCATGACACAAATGTGTCTCACCCAGTTACAGAATTTAAAAAAAAATCACATTTAGGGAATTTTTATCTTATATTTGCCTATTTCTGGAAAAAAGCCAGTGACTTTCCCTCGACTCAACCCAATTCACAATTAAATTTATTATTTTCCCTCTACATATTCTTCATTTTTCTACTCACATGATCTAAATATTTTTTTTTATGATTATTGTGTTAGCTATAATAATTTTAAGTGTATTTTAAAAATCTAATAAAATAGAAAAAATAAAAACTATTTTTGAAAATTATATTTAAAATAAAATTAATTACTATACAGGTAAAAACTTATAATTTACTTGATCATAAACTAGAAATTACAAGAGTTAATATAAATAAAAAAACACGTGAACCAAATTACAAATAGATATAGGAAATTTAAATTACAAGACAACAAATGCAAATTATATATTCAATTAGTCGTGGCGAATATTTCCTATATGTGAATGATTAAGTCCTTTTGAAGAGAGTTGTGAGCTTCTCAATTGCGAAGTGAATCCCTATTGATAATGGAAGTATACAAAGTGGCAATTCTTTTAGTCCAATAGTGAAAGGATGCATCTTTACCTAAAGGTAAATCCATAAAAGATTCTATGAAATCATAATTTTGGTATGTGTCTCATTCATCATCTACTATTATATTGTGCACGATGATACAAGTTATCATAACCTTTCCCCTCAATATCATATTCTAAATGAGACATGGATGTCGAATAAATGCAAAACAAGATTGTAGAACTTCAAAGACTCTCTCAACATATTTTGTTATAGCCTCTTGGTGTTGACTGAACAACTTATGCTTTCGAATTGTTGGACTTGTAATTGACTTGACCAATGTACCCCAAGAAGGATATATTCCACCAGTGAGATAATATGCTCCATCATTTTGACAACCAGTCGCTATATAATTTATCTTTGGTACTCTACCTTCTAAAAACTAGAGATCGGTGGAGTACATTAATATCATTGCGCGAATCTAGTGTTCCAAAGGACGCATACCACATCCATGAATCATATGATGCAACAGCTTCCAAATTGATATTTGGTTTCCTGCTTCTCCCTGAATATTGTTCGGCTGAGGAAGTATGACAATTTTCCATTCTCAATTCATGCAATTCGATACCCCTAATATATCAGGGAAACTACGTTGTTTCTTAACATAGAATAGTCTTGCCACTATCTTGTTGATTAGACCTTCTGAAGTAAATGTCACCAAATCAAAAAAATGACACTTTCTACTAAATCAATGACAACATCTCATGTGACAGTTTCATTCATCCATAAGTATTCATCAATGACATTGGTTCCAGTTCCATAAGCCAACACCCTTATAGCTCTAGTGTATCTGTAGTGGTGAAAGGCATTGCCTACCCAGTGCAGTCCCGTCTTTATTAAAAATATTCGTCATTGACAATAATGACATCCACTGTATGAAAGAAGACCGATTTATGCATATGAAATCTATGTCGGAAGAGCTCCGAAGTATATGTCGGATTAGGGACAAAATAGTCATTCGTCAAACACTGCCCACCAACCTCACATTCTCTATCATAGCACCTCATTCTGGTGGTGGAAAAAGGAGTTCCTAAAATAAGATTGTGATTGCTTAGGAGTATATCATCAATAATGCAATCAATTTGAAGATTTTGTTTATACGACAATCTTCCCATTCATGTGAAGATGAAAATGAAGAAGATTTTTCATTGACAATGATTTTGAAAATAGAATGGGTAAGCTATTGGAGAAAAGCTATATTATATAGGAAAATAAATGTACTGATGAGACTCAATTACTATTTATCTAATATGTGCATGTGATCAAGCTTT
The DNA here is from genome assembly GCA_034509125.1 of Monilaria moniliformis. Classification (NCBI taxonomy): domain Eukaryota; kingdom Viridiplantae; phylum Streptophyta; class Magnoliopsida; order Caryophyllales; family Aizoaceae; genus Monilaria; species Monilaria moniliformis. The sequence goes on from JAYDZE010573701.1 coordinate 5,283, forward strand.
GTCAACTTTAAGTTTATCTTTTAATCAAATTTTGATGGAATCCCATGTGAAACGTCAGCGAATCTTATACTTATAAATTCAGTGAAATACTAGTATAATGATAACATTTGTGAAAATATTGCCAACATGTGCATGTGAAGCGCCAAGGAATTCCATAGTAATAAAATTGTATAGAAACTAGTGTATTGATAACATTTTTCTTCAAGCTTTGATGGAATCCAATGTGAAGAGTGTTGGGGATTCCCATATTGATAAGTTGGAATGAAAACTCATATGAATGATCAATCAATCACATAGAATTTAAAATACACAACATAAAATTAGATGAAATTATACCTCATCTCCTCTGTTCCTTAAAACTCTTCTCATTTTGTCAATTTAGTATGTCCCTTAAAACATTTTCCATTCCCTTTTTATACACTACCCCACCAATGACTCCTTATATTTTATCCACACTAAAATAAATGTGGACCCCATTTTCCACTTTTCTACACACTTACGTAACATTTATTAAAACATGTACTGACAAGCTATGAGCAGAGTTTTAAGGAATGGGTGGAGTATTACATAAGACGGATTACATAAATTAACTATAGAAGTGAAATTACATAGTTGGATTTTCTGGGTTGGAAGAGATACAGTACGCAGCATCAGAAGTCATAGATCTTTTTGTATTGCCACCACTTTCTTGATCATCACCCACTTCATTAAGGGACGTGAAGTTCGACTTTAGATATTTACTCATAATATCATTGAAAACAACCAAGTCTTGAATTTTGCCGCCACTTGCATCATAAATTGAGTGCACTACTATCTCAACATCTTTATTGCCCATTCCACTCTTTTTCCTAACGTTTGCTTCCTTGCAAGAAGCAACCCACTTGTTTTCATTTTCATTAAGTTCTTTAAAATGATTTTTTTCGATTCAATATATCTTTGGTCGATCTCATCTGGATATACATAATGCATTTTTTCCACATATGCCCACATTGTTGCTCCCTTTTAATTTTTTTCATCTTTGCTATCTTCACTAACATAGATCCAAGAAGACATAAGAACTATGTCTTCTTTCATTCACTAAGCTGCATTTTTTGTCATCTTTTAATTTTTCTTTGGCTGTTGAACATCTTGAAGCAAATTATGTGAGATATTTGTCAAGTGGAATGTGGGTGAGAGGTAGGAATTTGATTCAGATGTGGAGAAAATTGGGAGTTCTCATAATACTGAGAAGTTTGGACATCTTCTGAATTTGAAAAAAAAAAATTGAGGTTGAAAGAAAGATCTAAAATTTGAACAGTTACTGGGACCATTCGATTCATGGCTTCAAATGAAGAAGCAATATGAGATGGAGATTGAAAGTAAGTGTTAGTCCCTAGAAATGATATACTAGTGTATGGGGGAGGGCGTATATACCAATTACAATGAATTATGCGATAGATGTCGTACTTATCATTTTTTTTGTACATCGAATAGTTGGTCAGTAGTCATGTCATTGAATTTTGGCTTCTTTTGAAGAGAACACAATGTAGACTTTCCATTTTGGGCTGAAAATTCCCGTGTCACCTTCAGATTCAGCTCTCGTTGGATGTACTTGTGTAATATGATCGCAATGATTTTATTGAGAATCGAAGCAAATCTCATCTCCATCTCATTGACGGATTCTTCTTTCTTGTGGACAAAGTTGTCAAATTCTTCACAAGCAATTGTCAGCGTGTTCTCCTTTATCTCCTCCGAGCCTAAACACATGCTCTCCAAACTGTCCCATGTCTATTTTTTTGTCTCACAGTACATGATCTTTAGTTTATGTGAGCTTTTAACTGTGGCAGAGATGATGTTCTTTGTAAAAAATTTCAGCTCGTCCTGCTTCATCTCCTCAGAGGTATATTCTGCTTTATTCTTGTCATCAATCTTGTATGTGGGCTTTGAGCCTTGTACTGTTGGGATTTTGAGATTCTTTTGTTGAATACGGATGGAAACCTTCCATGATGACTTCTCACATCCGAGAATGTTGAGCAGTAAGGTAGCTTTTTCAGTTGGAACTTCCACAGCTTGTAGTTCTCGAGAACTGTGGTAGAGTTGCAGATCGAGTAGTGTGGTAAAGCTGTAAATCTGCTAAAATTTGATTACATTAGAATATAATGCAATATGAGATTTCGGATAAAAGTTTTACAAATCTGTTTAGGCGAACTGTGTCAAAGAAACAACAGTTCGATTGAATCACTACTCTGATACCACTTGTTGGTCGATGGCATGGATATACTGGTGTATGGGGGAACACACCAGTTACAACAAATTAAAACTTTTTCGATAGCCTTTCATACATCCACTGGTGAGTCATTAGATAACGGATAATAGTCATTAGTACTAAATGATCAATACTGATAATTGTTCAACAAGTGAAGGCTATAAAAGTGAAATAATTATGAATCCTACTGGAAGCTGAACCGACAGATCAACTGAACTTATAACTGTCGTAGTACAAAATGTGATGGTTACAACTTGCCTTTACTGAAAACTATTATAAACACTTAGCCAATTTTACACTTAGTCATAATTAACAAACCTTTCAATGTTTTATCACACCAATGTCATCAGTTGGCCAAGATAGGCGCAAACTTTGGATCGACATTGTAACCTTTCACGATAGATTGTCCATGTCTGTCTAGGTTGTGAACTTGATTTTATTCTACAAGGAACTGACTGGATGATCTTCTGTGGTCATGGATCCACTATTCAGTCTACAATGTAGAATGATAACTTGTTTGCTCAATTTATAATTATATGCTTAAGAATAAGCATCCATAACCATAAAAGGCAATCCATGTGTCAATATTGAATTCTTCTTAATATGTGGGAAATAAGGTTTGCAATACAAAGTAGCTCAAAGAATGCTTTTCAGTATATAAACCATAACAATCTCCCGCTTATACTCAAAACATGCTTTCGAGTATACATCAATAAATTGAACAAATCAATAAATTGTAAAACTTCATTATTCTCCCACTTATACTCAAAGTAGGTCTTTTATGCAACTTTGACCACTATCACTTCCACGTGACGAGTAAACGTCCCGCCTTGTCAAGTGCCTAGTAGAAGGATCTGCCCGGTAGTTTGCTAATGCGGATCTATTTTTTCCCATTTTTTTCACTATTTCTCACTTGAACGTTCTTTCTCTATATGTGTTTACTAGTTTTTTAGGTCCATGATTCCTTAGAATTAGCCATCTCGAGCTTTTACAAACGTAATACTGCATGGCATATTCTAAATCATGTTTACCTTCACTAGGACGCTACTGAGCTATTCAGCTTTCATGGTAGAGTCACAGTCCATAACTTTTTCTCTTAAGGTGAACACATAATCAAAAGGATATTTCCTCGAATCCTTGTTAGTCCAAAATTGAATCGATAACCCATAGAATACAGCTCGACTATCTGGTGACCCGACATACACTCCTTAGTCGTTTTACGTTCACGGTAGATGACTATGTCATTTACCACAGTCTAGTGACGTCAACCAGGGTTAAAACTAATATTTTGCTTTCATGCCCACCGGAAAGTAGATATCGGCTTAGAACACGTCATAGCATACACAAGACTTCCATTGGCCGAAGTATATGGAACTCGTCTTGTATCTTCAATCTCACTAGGTGTCTAGAAAACACTTATCATGAGATCAATAAATCCATGTAGAATGGGTCAGAATTCTTGTCCTGGAATTTGTCATGCTAAAGTATTTCAAGCACATATCTGATGTACAGTTCCTAATATAACCACAACATTCTTTTATGGTGATCTCGACCAACTCTGATCCAAGAATGTTGTCAGCCTCTCATATTTTTCATCATTAACTTGACTAGATTAACCACGCCTTAATACCTAATGACATCTTCTTATTATTGTTAATAAATAATATGTCACCTGCATAGTGTACCAAGAACATCACAAAAACCCATCATATTTCTCGTACATATAGCCCTCGGGTTGTTCCATGTAGTTGATCTCCACAAGACTTCCATTTAAGAAAAATTATCTTGATGTCCATTTTCCATAACTTCCCAAACCTTGTAGTTATGGGAAACTGACTCATTCAAGTCAGAGACTGAGTCAAAAGACTCTCTTAGACCTAGGAATCTTCTAGGTTTTGTAATAAGCATCCCACTACAATGAGATCTATAATATTAAGTACATAAATATATGTTGAGGGTGAAATTATTCCTTGTGATATTTCATCTTGGACATTTGGCATTGTGATGCCTATCAATTACTTAGGAGTAATCTCACTAGTGGGTAACTGAACATAACTCATCATAAATCGAATTATCTTAAAATATTTTTGACTTTCCATATTGCTACGCCATTGTCTTTGAAGTATACCAGGCATAGTCTTTTGGGGGTGACACCCACTCTGATAAGTTGTTGAAGAACTCCTGATTGAGATATTCGTCTTTACAATCTGGTCGTAGACACTTGATAGTCTTTCTATGATAAGCCTTCACAAGTTCCCTAAATCCTTAGAATTTCTCACAGGATTATGACTTGCGACATATAAAACAGACACATCCAAACTTTGATGTAATCATAAGAAAGCGTCAACTCTCACAGTCTGAGTACACATTAGACCACCCACATCAGAATAAATGAATTCTAAGTACTTTTTTGGTCTTATAACTCGTGATCTTTAAAAGATCTTTTGGCCATCTTACCTTTCAAACATAATTCTTGGTTTTTAGAAAGTTCTACTTATAGATCCTTAAGTGAATCGAGATTCACCAACCCCCGGTTCTCCTAAAGCTAGATTGTCCAAAACTTAGAAACCATAAGTACTTACCATTCATACTTGGAGACTTTCTCATTCTTGAGATAATTAATAAGTTGAAATTCAGTTTGGTGTTGCAATAGTTGAGCATTCCTTAGAGTATATAAATTGTTTTTCATTGCATCGGGTCAGATAAACGAACCACTCTTCTTGATAATGAAAGCATCATCGAAATAGATCGAATATCCATTCAAAATGAATTTAGAAACCGAAATTAGATTTATTCTAAATGATGGCACTAATAAAACATCATTTGATACTAAGATTCTGTCTCCACCAAAATGAAGACGTACGACTCCCACTGCAATAGCTGCTACATTAGTAGCATCACCCAAACAGATATTGATCTCACTTCCAAGCAGTTTCATTGTTTCCTAAAACACAGAGGAATCAAAACAAACATGATCAGTGGTTCCTATATCTACTATCCAGAAATGAGTTAAAATGGCTGCTAATTTGACTACATGTGTTTGAGACACATTCTCAAACTAGTCAAAAAAATTCAAGGGACTTGTCTTTGAGAATAGTTGAAAGAGAATAAAACTAAATGTCGAATAGGCTGAGAATTAATCAAAACTATACATTCCTCAAACACATTGCCACATAAACATTCTTAACACAATTTAGTTGCAAAAACCACAAAACACTTAAAGGCATCTCACATTAGTTATACTAGAACACAACACGTCACTAGGTTGATCGATATCGATAGCAGAAATAGGTTTTTCGGCCACACAAATTAATGGATAGATAGAGACTACTATGGTAGCATGGCTACCAAATCATGCCTAAGCTATACCATAAATTTAGCACCACAAATGTATTTACATTTTAGTACTCCTTCTAGGGGAGGTCGCACAACCACAAATAAATTACACAACTATCGTTTTAAGTTTAATCCATGTAAGCTTGTAATTTCTCAAAAGTCAAGCCGCCACTAGGGTAGTCTAGGACCCCAAGAAAATTACTTCACAAATAAACCATTAATTTCTGAAGAAATAAATATAATCATAATTATAGCTTAGTTATTTTTGAGAAAATGAATTTTGCACATAATTATCACATAAGCAGATATGACAGATGATCCACTTAAACAAGGATAAAATCACCAAATAAATAGGAAAAATACAACCCAGTACATGCCAAAACATTATCTAGAAGGATAACTACAAAAAACTAACTATATCTAAACATATCTATATAGATTAGATTTGGTTAAGATAAATCTAGCTAATCTTATCAAATCTAAATAAATTAGATTTGGTTAAGATAAATCTAGCTAATCTTATCAAATCTAAATAAATTAGATTTGATAGGATTTCTTAGGTTTGTGATAAGATCTCTGTTGTAAGAATCGGCCTAGGCGGCCGCCTGCCTCGGCGCATACGGGCAAACCGGCTGGATTAGGCGGCCGAATGCCTAGGCGCAATTGTGCGGCGGTTAGGCGGCCGATTTCCGCCTAGGCGGCCGCCTAGATCCGGTTTTCAATTTATTTTTTATTTTTTTTATTTTATAAATATATATATTTTGGATTTTGGATGATTTAAACTTTAATTATTATTATTATTTG
>JAYDZE010573712.1:0-11667 GCA_034509125.1 Monilaria moniliformis
CTGCCCAAAACACCAGGATTCTTGGGTTGCGAAAAACCCGCACCTTTCAATGAATCAAAGCAGTGGGTAACTAGTGATGTATGCTCAATGCTAAATACAAAGATTAAGAAATAAACATCATCGAGACCTCGTCTTTTAGTAATCAGCAAGAAAGACTTATCTCATGCGAATCTGTTCGGTGTTATACCACACCAGTGTCTTCTATTTACCAAAAGCTAGCAAACATTAGGTCTGACACTGCAGCCTTTCACGATAGGTGGTCTAAGTCTATCTAGGCTGTGAAATTGATATTCTTTTGCAAGAAAACCGGATGATGTAACCTTAAGTGACCGTGGCCACTACTTAGTCTATAATGCAAAACACCTAGACCTTATTTGCTTAATCAAACGATTTATAAAATCAAATGAATAACAAATACATGTGACAAAATAATATTTTTCTCATTGATGGTAAATAAGGTTTACAAAATACAAAACAACTCGAAGCTTGCTTTTCAGTATATATACCCTAATATAGATGTCCCCCCATCAATTACCATTGCCCTCTGGTAAAAGGTGAGTTGGCAGAAAATGCCCTCACTGTTCCCACATACCTTGTCTCTCATGCATAAAGGGTACGCAATCTCTAATTTTAAGTGGTAATCAGAGGAAAGGAGGAAGAATTCATGGGAATCATATTCTTGTATTTCTCGGTATTGAATTACAGCTTCTAGGTTATCCTATTATAAGAGGTGTACAATATATTTAGGAATGTCCTGTCTACGGTATACAAAGATTTCATGCAATCTAATCTTCTTTTCTTGTTTAACACCCCCTCAAGTTGAGTGACGACATGCCCGATATTCAACTTGCCGAGTATTTCGTTAAAGGATCTTGAATATACAGCTTTTGTTAGAATTTCTGCATATTGCTCTTCGGACAGTACAAATGGAAGCTTGATTATGCCACACACGATCTTCTCTTTGATAAAGTGACGATATATCTCCAAATGCTTAGTTTTATTATGTTGAACTGGTTTCTCTACAATACTAATTGCTGCCTTATTATCACAAAACAATTGGCTTTTCCGGGAAGGGGGAAAGCCAATTTCTATCAGGAGACATCGTAGCCAAAGGAACTTTGTGAGTCCACTCTTCACACCAAGGAATTCGGCCTCTGCACTTGATCAAGCCATTACTTTCTGCTTCTTACTCCTCCATGTGACCAAATTTCCTCCTACAAAAGTGAAAATCCAACTGTAGATTTTCTATCAATGGGATTGCTTAGCCAATAGGCGTCTGTATAGCCATGGACCACCAAATCTTCTCTCTTTTTAAGCAAAACGCCATATCTAGTTGTTCCCTATAGGTACCGGATGATTCGAATACCTGCATCTATGTGATCCTCTTGTGGCTGATGCATAAATTAGCTCACCACTCCTACGGCATATGCTATATCTGGTCTGGTGTGGGAAAGATATATCAACTTCCCAACAAGGCGTTGATACCTTTCACGATCCGCTAGTTGGGCTCCTTTTATAATTCCTCGTCCATGAATTTGGAAAATAGGAGTGTCTGCTGGTTTGTAGTCTAGGAGACTTGTCTCAGCTAGAAGTTCAAAGACATACTTCTTTTCTTGGAATAGATTCTTCTTCAAACTCTTGGAATAGATTCTTCTTCAAACTCTCTATTTGTTCAAAATCATCTCCAGTAATAATCATATCATCTACATAGATGATAAGGCATGTTACTGCGTTCCGTCTTTTCTTCAAGAATAGTGTGTGGTCTGAATTGCTCTGAGTAAATCCATAGCCCATCATTGGCTGTCGATATAATCCAAACCATACCCGTGGTGATTGTTTTATCCCATAAAGTGTCTTCCTTAGTCTGCACACTTGATTCCTGTTGAACTCATGTGAGAAACTTGGCGGAGCTTCCATGTATACCTCCTCCTCATCCTTTAGCTCCCCGTACAGGAAAGCGTTTGTTACATCAAACTGGTGTAGAGGCCAATCTTTGTTTGCTGCGATGGAGAGAAGTACTCTCATAGTGTTCATTTTTGCAATAGGAGAAAAAGTTTCTGCATAGTCCACTCCATACGTTTTGGTGTATCCTTTTGCAACTAGTCTGGCCTTATACCTTTCAATGGAGCCATCTGATCGTCGCTTGATAGTAAACACCCAACGATATCCCACCGGCTTCTAACCCTCTGGTCGAGCACACTTTTCCTATGTTTTGTTTTTGTTTAGTGTATCCATCTCATTTTTCATGGCATCTCTCCAATGTTTGTGTTTCATTGTTTCTTCAACCGATCGGGGAATCTCTTTCTCTTCATATAAAGTTGTCTCAAAAGCTCGGGCCATCTCAGTCAGGTGATTATTAACGATATTTGCCACAAAATATTGTGATTTTCTTCCTTTCCATTTTTGAGAATATCATTGTGGAGGCATACCTCGTGTACTTCGGGGTGGCAAAGTATGTTGACCATTATTACTAGCAGCTCGAGTATCCTCAGATTCTTCATTCTCAGTTGTACTCGTACTCCCCCTGTCACCGTTAGTCTCAAGGATAAACATATCACTAGTCATATCACGAGTACGATTAGAATCCCTTACCTTAGGAGATACAGAAGGAGATGGATTAGAAGATTTAGAACCAAGCTCGATGGGCGTATTATCATCAGAAGTTGGCCCAGTGGTGCTGCTAACATTCTCTGTTGGGCCTACTCTCGGTTCAGGACATGGTATGGTTATTGGCAGCCAACTAAGGGGGTCGGTATGGTCACTAGTCTCCCCCTGACCACTAAGATAGTGATAAAAATATTTCCCCTCTAAAAAATAACAGTTCATGGTGATAAATACCCGGCGAGTTTTCAGATCAAAGCATCGATACCCTTTTTGATGTTTTCCGTACCCCAAGAAAACACAATTGACCGCACAGGGAGAAACTTTGGTGCGTTCATGTTTGAGAATATGAACGAACACAGAGCACCCAAAAATGCGTGGCTGAAGAGTGAGAGGTAAAGGTATAATGAGCATGAAGCTAAAGCCTCAGGCCAAAAGAATTTGGAGACTCGAGACTGAATGAGTAAAGCTCTAGTCATTTCAAGAAGAATCCTATTTTTCTGTTTAGCTACCCCGTTCTGTTCAGGAGAATGTGGGCATGAGGTTTAGTGGACAATCCCATTTTCAGAGAAATTTTTTTGCATGTGAGAGTTAACATATTCCCCTACATTATCAGATCTAAGAATTTTAAGTTTCTGTTGATACTAAGTTTATACTAAAGCATAAACTGTGTGAATTTCTCAAAAACTTCAAACTTATTTTTCAAGAAATAAACCCACGTCATGCGAGTGCAGTCATCAATAAACATCAAAAAATACTTAAACCCGGACCCACCAACAACAGGAGCGGGTCCCCAAATATCAGAGTGAACCAGAGAGAAAATAGAATCCATACGGGTATTGGTAATTTTAAACGAGTGTCTATGGCTTTTGGCCAAAAAAAATGTATCACAGATTAATTGTCTAGAATTGGCTAAACTAGGAAACAGAATTTTCAAATGCCCTATAGATGGATGTCCTAACCGGCGATGCCAAATCCAAGCCTGTTAGTCTGTAGTCCCATGAGTCAGCAACACAACATCTTGGCGGGCGAACTCATCCACATAGTAAAGCCCACTTCGCTCAGTACCATGCCCAATAATTGTCCCCGTCAGCAAAAATGAGGCTGCATGAGTAAAGTGCAATTTAATTCTTTGGTGATATGGCTAATTGATAGAAGTTTATGAGACAAAGATGGGACATATAAACAATTAGAGATCTGAAGGGTAAGAGATATTCAAATTGTTCATTCTCCCTTAACTGGAGCCGGCTCTCCATTAGCAGTTTGAACATGAGACTTGCGGGACGGGGTAATCCAAGAAAAATCTGAGGCATCGAACGACATAGTGTCCGTTGCCCCGCAATCAAATATCCATTTAGTATCCTTTTGTTCAGTTTATGTAGTGGTGGATGCCAAAGAAATATCCTCCAACGACTGAAATTGATTGGAACAAGGTATAAGATTCTCACATTTTAATTTTCTCATTTTAGAGGTCCATGGGAAAGTATTATAGGAACATGAGGGGGTAGTTTCGCAATTATATAGAGTAGAAGGATCATTCAGCAAATACTGCAACTCATAGGGGCAGAAATAGGAGGGCCGAGTTCTTCTTTACCTTGTTGGGTTTTCACAACCCTAGCAGCAGCACACTCTCCTTCTTCTCTCGGTTCTTCTCCATAGCAGGTACCGGAGTTACCCAATGCGGCAGCCTGGTCACCACCGAAGACAGCCGTCGCTCTGCTTCCCTTGTTCCACTGTTGGTTGGCACGGGATTTCTTCAATCCTTCCCACCAATCGGGATATCCAATTAGGTGGAAGTAGCTCTCTTTCGTATGTTTGTTCCCTCCACAATGAGTACAAGAGAGTCTGCTCTTGTCTTCGTCTGTCCTCCGATTCCATCCATTCCGACTTGGATTTTGTCCCTGACCGACAAGACCCTTTTCCTTCGCTGTGAGTTCAGCTCCTATCTCATTGCCCTGTGATGTAGCCGCCGATTCAGAGGTAACCGGCCTGAGAATTTGGGCATTGGCTGCCTCCCGCCTTACCATCGCGTAGGCTTGGTGGCCCGAGGGCAGGGGGTCCCGTTTGAGGGCCTCTTTCTTGATTGGCTCATACTGATCGTTGAGTGCGGTAAGGAATTGATACAGTCGGTGCCGCTATATGATCTGGTTGTATATTTTGACGTCTTCCTTATGTCGCATAGGATTGGGCTCCCGTCGGTCGATTCTCATCCATAACCCTTGGAGGTTGTTCCATAGTTCCTCTAGGATTTGGTCACCCTGTTTCATCATGTTGGTTTTGTGGTGAAGATCGAATACCTGGAGGGAGTCGGCTCCGCTCCCGTATGTCATGGCTAGGCCATCCCATAAATCTTTTGCCGTGGCGTATTGTGAAACGCTATTCACAATGCTCGAATCCACATTTTTTATGATCCACGAGAATACTCGATGGTCTTCTTATTCATATTTGGCGAATGTTGGGTCAACGTCGGAGGGGGGTTGTGGAACTCCAGTTATGTGAGATGTCTAACCCCTTCCTCCGATTTCTCGCCCCATAAGAACAGACCATAGGGGATAGTTTTCTCCATTGAGTTTGAATCCAACATCTACTAGTTCATGATTGACAGTAGGTTCTGGTTTAGTTTGTATGTTGAGGCTATTTCTCAATAGTCTGGCCAATTCAAGGTTTATTTGTCATGAGTTCCTTCGGGTACTTCGGTTGTTTCACTTGATTCTGACATATTTGGGTTGATTTTGCAGGTCAGTTGCTTTGGATCTTAATCAATGGTTCGGGAAAGGTATTTAGGGCTGTGATGAATTTGTTCAGAGCCCCTTTTCTATTCCTAACCCGCAGGTCAGTTGCTCTGGATCTTAATCAATGTTTCGGGAAAGGTATTTAGGGCTGTGATGAATTTGTTCTGAGCTCCTTTTCTATTCCTAACCTGCTCTGATACTATGTTAAGTGGTAATCAGAGGGAATGAGGAAGAATTCATGGGAATTATATTCTTGTATATCTCGGTATTGAATTACAGCTTATAGGTTTTCCTCTTATAAGAGGTGTACAAGATATTTAGAAAATCTTATCTATGGTATACAAAGATTTCATGCAATCTGATCTTCTTTCCTTGTTTAACATCTAACACTAAAAACATACTGTGTGATCTCACTAACACACAAAACACAACACTTTGAGGTTATCTCTCCCAAAAACCTCCCGCATACACGTTTACTCCAAGTTTACTTAGAGTTGATTTAAGCGTCAATCCCTCGGAAAACTCCTCTTTAGGTCTATTTTGCGGATTTATGCTCGGATATTTCAAGGGATTCCATCACTATCATCGAATTCTCTACACAGTGGCTGTCTGTCCCCCAACAGGCCAACGGTTCACTATCCTGAAGGTAAAAGTCGATTAAATTCATTACTTTCTTTGATTTATTATCTATATTGTTTTAGATGTCTAACCCAGATCCAACACTATTAAATAAGCATAATAAATTAGACTATGCTAAGTAAATACATGTACATAATCTGTAGAATTATCTGACTACGAGAAGATTATAATCAAGTAAGACATGTCACATAATTATTTCAGAAAATATGAATTTCTCAATTGATGATTATGAACTAATGCGAAATTACATGATAAATATTATTATGTGCATATATTAGTTATCAATTACTTGATTATCTGACTACAGATTACAAATATATTTGGAGTAATTAATTAATGATTTTAGTTTGGGAAAAAAATAACATTTTAATAAATTGGTTTCCATAACGAATTAATTTTTCAAAGTAAAAGTTGAGTAAGTGTAATTGCTGGTGCCCTTAATTAATTTAGGATTTGTTTCTTTTTAAGATGTATAATAGAATTTTGAAAATCCGATCATAGTGAATCAGGATTTAGTTGTCCTACCGTGCTTTGAACTTAGGCCAGCGAGACCTAGTAATAAATGCACAACATTTTAATCATAGTTATGATAGTTTAAAAGATGGAACTTAATTAAGTAATTATGTATAACATGTAACATACAAGTCAATGAATCTATTAGAACAATAAAGTATGACAATATGAGATCAATATAAAAGTATTAAGTACATGTTGTAACGAAAAAATAGTATAGACAGACTAATGAAACAAAATGTGAAATTAAGTACAAGAAATTAAGGGTGTGCTTTGGCTAAAGTTTATAAATAAATATTTATGGTATAACTTATCTTCTTGTATATATATACACACACACACATTATTCTTTTTTATTTGAATGTGTTGATTTTTTTTAGTACTTACTATTTTACTATTCATATAATGGGCGCTCTTCTTGCTCAACACTAACGTACGACAACCCCATGTTATCCGGTGGTTAAGGTGTGAGTAGTAGTGATCATCCCTACTAAAAAGGCTGACCTCATATATTCCAAGAAAATCTTATAATTAAATATATATAAGCCAAATATATAAAGAGGCACTCGTCTTCCATTAATTTCCGTATAAATTTCAAAGAAGAAAGCACAGGACGTAGCAGACAGCGAAACAAACAAAGTTTGTTGTGGAAAAGCATCGAAAAAATAATGGCAGATGAGGATCCACGGGACGTAGCAGACCGCGAACGCATTTTCAAGCATTGTGACACGAATGGTGATGGGAAAGTATCAGCCACGGAGCTTGGTGAGGCCCTCAAGGCACTCGGCTCCGTCTCAGTTGAAGAAGTCAAGCGGATGATGGCTGAGCTCGACACCGATGGGGACGGCTTCATATCGTTTGACGAGTTCACAGAATTTGCAAAGGCCAACAGGGGCTTAATTAGGGATGTTGCAAAGATTTTCTAGCTTTTTATTTTAATTTTTTTCATTATCTTGTTATTATATCTGGTCTTTCTCAGTTTAGGCCTTAATGCACGGGGACATGTAGGTTGTTGTTGTGGGAGCTAGTTACACGTTAATATATATTCAAAAATGCGTCTTAGATGTTGATATGTGTACCAGTGTATCATGCAGGAAATTTGATAGTTTGGAAACAACAGTGTTTTCTTGACGATCACCTAACAAGCCATTCAATAAGCTCGTTTGTCATTATTTGTGTTTATTTTGTTGTTCGACTCCCACCCACTGAAATTTATCCGTTGACACATGAAATACCCATTAGATCTCTAAAATAGATTTTAGCCCATAGTCAATGTTCCGTTTGCTTCGGTACAGGAGACCCGTTATTACGAACAATAGGGATAAAAAGTATTGAAAATCAATCGCTATGTTATGATATGCAATATTGGTCAATCAAGAACAACTATTAGTTCTAGGAGGTGTTATTAATAGCAGTTTGCAGACGCTAAATTTAAACCAATGACATAAAGCTTTGTACCCGGCCCAAAAATTTAGAAGCTAACTTCCTGGATTTTCTAGCGCGTTGAGGGTGTCAAGAACCTAGACTCTGAGAAGTGTGTAGTCAATTGGGGTCGAAGTTATGCGTAATGTTCAAGAAAAACGTAACTTCAGGAGTTGCGCTTCAAATGAACTTCGATACTACAAACATGAAATTGGTACTATTTTAACGAGAATGATGTCATTCTTCGATCATTTTACGTTACATACATCATAATAAGCGTGTGCGTGATCAATTTGGGTCGAAGATATGTGTATTGCCCAGGAAAACGCAACTTCGGGAGTTATGCTTGAAATAAGCATCGTTCGTAGAAACTCGATTATAATGCTATATTGAGATGTCATTTTCTAGGGAAATGCAATACTAAAATTCTTCCCTTAATCGATAAAGATCTCATAGGACAAAAATTGGAATTAAATCCCCATGCAATTCACATAATCCACAATAGAATGCATATGAACAGGCACTAGAAAAAAAGCACATAAATTTGGAAAACCCTAAACATGCTCCTAAGTTTCGTAATTTATCTTTTTTGTTCACATTCATCTTGTTGATAACATGATCGCTTGCTACTCCTGTCACTCTACTAAGTCTATCTTCTGATTCAACCTTGAAATTTCTAGCTTATTATCAATCGACTTCGACAGTACAAATTTGATTTGGTGATTATTTTGAAAAGAACAATCTTGTTCTTAGACATAACTACATGACACACATCATAATGAGGGAGTGTGAGGTAGATTTCAGTCGTAGATATGCATATTACTCTTTAAAAGAGCAATTCCAGGAGTAATGCTTCAATTGAGCAAAGACGGTACAAACCCAATTTTGAGGCTATTTTGACGAAAACGATGTCTTTCTTTGAAGTTATTACATTACATATATCATAATATGGGAGCGTGTTGTGGATTTCAGTCATTGATATGTGTATTTCTTGTTAAACTCGCAACTCCGGGAATTACAATTCAATTGAGCTTCGACTGTACAAACTCGATTTAATGGCTATTTTGACGAGACCGATGCAGTTCCTCAACATTATTACATTACATACATCATAATAATTGAGTGTATGGTTGATTTCGGTGGTAGATATGCATATTTCTATTTAAAATTGCAACTATGGGAATTACTCTTCAATTGAGCTTGGACTTTACAAACTCGACTTGGTGGCTATTTTTTGACGAGAACGATGTGGTTCTTCGACATAATTACATTTCAGACATCATAATAAGAGAGTGTGTGGTGGATTTTGGTAGTAGATATGCATTTGTGTATTTAAAATGGCAACTACGAGAGTTACGCTTGAATTGAGCTTAGACGGTATAAACTCGATTTTGAGACTATTTTGACGAGAAACATGTCCTTCCTTGACATTATTACATTAAGTTCACCATAATAAGGGAGTGTGTGATGGATTTCGGTCACACATATGCGTATTACTCGTTAAAATTGCAACTCTGGGAGTTACGCTTCAATTGACTTCGACGATACAAACTTGATTTGGTTATTTCGATGAGAATGATGTTGTTATTAGGCATTATTACATTACTTCATAATTAGGGAGTGTGATGTTAATTTTGGTCATTCATATATGTACTACTCTTTAAAATCGCAACTTCCGCGAGTTACGCTTCAATTGAGCTTATACAGTACAAACTCCATTTTGAGTTTTTTTTATGAGAACACGTCGTTTTTCAATATTATTACATTACATACATCATAATAAGTGACAACGTAGTGGAATTTCGATTGTAGATATGCGTATTTCTCTTTAAAATCACAAACCTCGAGAATTGCGCTTTAATTGAGCTTCTACGGTACAAACTCGATTTGGTGGCTAATTTGACTAGAAGGATGCGGTTCATCGATATTATTACATTACAAAAATCATAATAAGGGAGTTTGTGGTTGATTTGGTCATAGATATATGTGTTCCTCTTTAAAATAGCAACTCCTGGAGTTCCGCTTGAGTTGAGCTTAGACGGTACAAATTAGATTTTGAAGCTATTTTGATAAGAACGACGTTCTTCGATATTATTTAATTACGTACACCATTATAAGGGAGTGTGTGGTGAATTTCGATCGTAGATATGCGTATTACTCGTTGAAATCGCAACTTCGGGAGTTACGCTTTAATTGACTCTGCCGGTAGAAACTCGATTTGGTGGCTATTTTGACGAGAATGATGTCATTATTAGACATTATTACATTACATACATCATAATAATGGAGCGTAAGATGCATTTCAGTCATATATATGCGTATTGCTATTTAAAATCGCAACTCCGGGAGTTAAGATTCAATTGAACTTATGCGGTACAAACCAAATTTTCAGGTTTTTTATATGAGAAAGTTACCGTTTTTTGACATTATTATATTACATACATAATAATAATTGAGTGTGCGGTGGATTTTGGTCGTTGATATGTGTTTTTCTCTTTAAAATCGCAACCCCATCAATTAAGCTTCAATTGAGTTGTACAAAATCGATTTGGTGGTTATTTGACGAGAACGATGCGGTTATTTAACATTATTGCATTACCTACTTCATAATAAGCGAGTGTGTGGTGGATTTTGGTCGTCGATATGCCTATTGCTCTTTAAATCGCAATTCCTGGAGTTATGCTTGAATGTTGCTTAGACTGTACA
This sequence comes from Monilaria moniliformis, assembly GCA_034509125.1. Lineage (NCBI taxonomy): Eukaryota > Viridiplantae > Streptophyta > Magnoliopsida > Caryophyllales > Aizoaceae > Monilaria > Monilaria moniliformis. The sequence goes on from JAYDZE010573712.1 coordinate 10,614, forward strand.
AACTCGATTTTGAGGCTATTTTGACGAGAACAATGTCTTTTTTCGACATTATTGATGTGGATCTAATTCCAATGAAGAAATTTCCCTTGTCCAGGACCATTCCAGGTTAATATAGAAAAAAAAAATTAAACAAATTTATTTCCGATTTAGCTATCTAGAGCACAAATGGAGCATGACATGCATACTACGGATTTGAATACTTACTGAGGATTGATGTCCAAAGATCAGAAGATTGCTCGCGCTTCTGCACGTGTGGATCTTGATTATCTATCCTGATTCTTCTAACCTACTCCCAATTCTAGATTTGAATATTAGTGTGGGAAATAACTATCAAACCAATAGGACTAGAAAAAAATATAAAAAAAGTACTGCAATAGGGAACGTGATTCAATGAATGATTATTTTCTTCTTCTTCTTCTTCTTCTTCTTCTTCTTCTTCTTCTTCTTCTTCTTCTTCTCTTCTATTTTGACGAGAACGATGCGGTTCTTCGACGTTATTACATTACATACATCATTATAAGAGAGTATCTGCTGGATTTTAGTCAAAGATATGTGTATTGCTCTTTAAAATCGCAACTATGGGAGTTACGCTTGAATTGAGCTTAGACGGTACATACTTAATTTTGAGGCTATTTTGAGAAAAAATATATTGTTCTTCGACATTATTACATTAAATAAATCATAATAAGGGACTATATGGTGGATTTCGATCGTATATATGCGCATTACTTGTTAAAATCGCACCTCTAGAAGTTACTCTTTAATTGACATCGACTGTACAAACTCGATTTGGTGGCTATTTTGACAAGAACGATGTCGTTCTTAGACATTATTACATTAAATAGTTCTAAATAATGGAGTGTGAGGTTAATTTTGGTCGTAGATATGCGTATTGTTCTTTAAAATCACAACTCCGGAAGTTACATTTCAATTGAACATAGAAGGTACAAACTCGATTTTGATGGTATTTTGATTATAACTGTTGGGGTTTTAAATATTCCGGTGAAGGAATCCCCTACCCGGGATCTACTAGGATAATATAAGAAATTCCAAT
>JAYDZE010573723.1:0-11667 GCA_034509125.1 Monilaria moniliformis
TAAGCCGGGTCAGGGGCCGAACTGGTAACAGGTCGAGGCCGATCTGCCTCAGTACTCTAGGCCGAGCTGTTGGTCCACATCTGAACTGCCTTCGAGCTGGGCTAGGCTGGATCGTGGGCCTAACTTATAGCTATTGGGTTGGGCTTGTATTGGGCCGATATTCATATCCTACCAGCAGGAGAGAAAGATGATGAATTAGAGAAAGAAGTAAGAGAGTGATGTGAAGGGGGGTGATTGAGGACTTGAAAGTGGTGTGATGGGGGGAATTGGTGTGATGAGGGGACTGGATTCATCGATAAGCGGTGTAGAGGATAAGGTTGGAATGGAAAAAACTAGTGATGGATGAGATGATGTGTAAGAGTTGGAATAGGATATGGGAACAAAAGCGGTAGTGGTTGTAGGTGTTGTGATAGTGTGTGGGGGTATAGGAGGGATAACTGGAGACAAGAATGGAAAGCAAGTTTCATCAATAACAACATCCCTTGTCACTATGACCTTTTCTCGTTTGAGAAGCACTTTGTATCCTTTATGATGAGGACTATATCCTAAAAATGTGGAAGGTTTAGATCTACATTCCAGCGTGTTGGCGTTATAGGGCCTAGTGTAAGGATAGCAAAGGCATCCAAAGACCTTAAGCTCATGATAGTTAGGTTTCACTTTGAAAAGCTTTTCATAAGGTATAAGGTTGGAGATAAGTTTGGTAGGTATTCAGTTGATTAAAAAGATTGCAGTAACAAATGCATCGTCCCCAGAAACGATGTGGCATCCCGGCTTGAGCAAGGAGAGCAAGGCCCATCTCCACAATGTACCGGTGTTTACGTTCGTCTAGTCCATTTTGTTGAGAGGTATAAGGGCAAGAAACTCTATGTCGGATTCCAGCATCTTGAAGGAGAGAAGTTAAGGCTTGATACTCTCTTCCCCAGTCAGATTGTAACATCTTAATCTTGCGGTCTATGGCTCTTTGCTGCACAACAAATGATGACAAAGTATACTATCTTTTATTGAACTAAAAGCAATGTTACAATGATTAAGAGTTTTTTCAACCATATCATATGCGCAATGACCTAATCTTTTGTGCCACGGCTCTATGTTAGACGTAACACTACTAGAAACTGAAAGTACAGAGGGAATAACACTATTTAGAGAAGCAGAAGAACTAGCATGAAAACTAGATTTTCTATTATTGGTGATGAGAGAACTAGATGTTGGAGGAGGTGACTTGTGCAGCTTGAACTGATATAAGCCATTGTCAAGTATTCCCTTGAGAATGGTGGTTTTGGTTACTTGATCCTTCACAAGACATAAATGAGGGTGGAACTAAAAAAAACACCATATTATAACCAGCAAACTGTGACACACATAGTAAAAAAAAATTGATCTGAGGTAAGTGGAGGAGTTTGTTGAGAAACACAGTTCTAGAATTTGAAGACAAAGAAGATGTAAAGCTAGAATTGCCTATGTGTGAGATCTTAATCCCCTTACCATCACCAAGCTGAATACACTTACCTCCGTGAAATTCTAAGAAGGAGTTCATGTTGGATAGGTCACTGGAAACATGGTTAGTTGCGCCCGAATCTGGGTACCACGAACTGACCACTACAAAAAAAACATCAAAATTACGACGGACCTAACGATGGACTGCACTCCGTTGCCCAACGAAGACGGACCAACGACGGCCCAACGACGGACAAAAGGCGCTATCTTTGACAACTAAATTGGCGACGGACCGTGGCGGGAATTCTGTGCGCCATCATTAACGACGGCAGCGACGACGGAAACTCCGTCTTTACGGTCGACGACGGACACTGTTCCGTCGTTAATGTTTTTTTTCTTCCATTTTTTCAGGATTTTTTGAATAACAACGACGGACGGTAATCCGTCGTTAGGTGTTTCAAATAATCGGCGACTGACACCGATCCGTCGTTAGAGTTTTAAGTTGTCGGCGACGGACGTTAATCCGTTTTTAGATTATTTAATTAATCGCCGACGGAGCGGCGACTTATTCGTCCGTCGGCGATGATCTGATATCAGATCGTGTATATGAGCCCTAATCTCATTTCAGTTTTACGCCGCTCCGCCCGCTCACGCCGCTCCGCCGCCCGCTCACGCCGCTCCGCCGCCGATGCCGCACCACATCTTCTTCTTAATTAGGTCAACCTTCATCTCTCTCTATCCGAATTTTGGTTTCTGATGGATGTGTTTCGTTTACAGAGTGTTTTTATTTTTAATATATATGCGTTGATTGCTCCATACACGTTAGATCGACATATAGTTTCTGATTTTGTTGAGCTGTTCGATTATCTTTTGGTGGATTTAGATCTCGGCAGAGATATGAATAATTCAAAGGAATCACGGGTTTTTATGATATGCTTTGCTTGAACTTTTTATTTTAACTGATTCAAAGCCCTATATCCGTAAATATTTGGCATAATTGAGTAGTTATTTTTCGGAAATAGTCATAGTTCGTTGGAATTGTTAATCGCTTTCGAATAATCTCAAGATCTTTCAATTTTGTTCGTTAATTTGTTTTATTTCATTTTCCCTGATTGCGCTGAACTTGTAATAGAAATTTGTTCAAAAATTCTGATGTCAGAATTATTTGTTTATTAATTGAAAGTGAATGTTAGATGCATGGTATGATTTGGTGATAGCCATGAGATTCGTTATGTGTTTGCCTTGCTGTGAAAAATATTAATTTGAGAAAGGCGTTCTTAAATTTCAAATATATGAATAAGCCAGTATTTTCTCATCAGTTGCTTTACCTATTTTGGAGATCAGGGAATACTATGAGTTAGTTTTCAGTACCATATGCACATGGTTTGCATGTACTTTCCTTGTGCTAATTACTCTGTGCCAACAATTTCTTTGCATGTGTTTAGATGATTTCCTTCTATCATTTATTTTGTGAGATTAACTTGTGCGATTGTTTTACCTGTTATTGGACGGCTTGGCATATGAAGCTTGGTTGTACGTCCTTGTAGACTTGTAGCCATTACACACATACACATTCACACTGCAGTGATTTGTAGTATGTACAAATTTATGGGTTTGAAGAATTATCTTAAGGGATGCCTGATGGTTGTGGCATTTTATATTATTTTTAGCAAAATTAGGGTGATCCATCTTTTTTTTCTCCTTATCACATTTTGTGTTAACATTTGTATCATGGTTGGCTTGTACTTTCATAATACTAATCTCATGTCTCAGCTCAAACTAGCTATGCTCTTTTATTAGCTTTATTTACTACACATTTTACCACCAGAATTCTGTTGGTTGTTTAACTGTTGTTCTTTTTGAATTCATTGCAGAATTTATCTGCGGCTTGATCTTTTCTCTTTGAGAACAATGGCTGATGGTCACGAAACTGATAAGAATATTGAGATATGGAAAATCAAGAAACTCATTAAGGCACTGGAAGCAGCTCGAGGCAATGGAACCAGTATGATTTCTCTTATCATGCCTCCTCGCGATCAAATATCTCGTGTTACCAAGATGCTTGGAGATGAATTCGGAACTGCATCTAACATCAAAAGCAGAGTCAACCGCCAATCTGTTCTTGGTGCAATTACATCAGCTCAGCAGAGGCTGAAATTGTACAACAAGGTTCCTCCAAATGGTCTCGTTCTCTACACTGGAACCATTGTTACTGAAGATGGGAAGGAAAAGAAAGTAACAATTGACTTCGAGCCATTCAGAGCCATAAATGCATCTCTTTATCTATGTGACAATAAATTCCACACTGAGGCACTGAATGAACTTTTAGAATCTGATGACAAGTTTGGCTTTATTGTTATGGATGGTAATGGGACTCTCTTTGGAACATTGAGCGGTAATACGAGGGAGGTTCTTCACAAATTTACCGTCGACCTTCCTAAGAAGCATGGAAGAGGAGGGCAATCTGCATTGCGTTTTGCTCGTCTCCGCATGGAGAAGCGCCATAACTATGTTCGAAAAACAGCAGAGCTTGCCACCCAATTTTATATCAATCCTCAGACGAGCCAGCCCAATGTTTCAGGACTCATTCTGGCTGGTTCAGCTGACTTCAAGACCGAGCTCAGTCAGTCTGACATGTTTGACCCTCGTCTACAGGCGAAAATTCTGAATGTAGTGGATGTTTCATATGGAGGGGAAAATGGTTTCAATCAGGCAATTGAGCGGTCTGCTGAGATCCTTTCCAATGTGAAGTTTATACAAGAGAAGCGTTTAATAGGCAAGTACTTTGAGGAAATTAGTCAGGATACAGGCAAGTATGTTTTTGGTGTTGATGACACATTGAAAGTTCTTGAAATGGGTGCTGTTGAGACACTTATTGTTTGGGAAAATCTGGACATGACAAGATACACGCTGAAGAATACTGTAAGCGGTGAAGTTCTCATAAAACACTTCAACAAAGAGCAGGAGTCTGAACAAAGTAACTTCCGTGATCCAGCTACAAATGCTGAACTAGAGGTTCAGGAAAAGATGTCGCTGCTTGAATGGTTTGCCAATGAGTATAGACGTTTTGGTTGCACGCTTGAATTTGTAACCAACAAATCGCAAGAAGGGTCACAATTTTGCCGGGGTTTTGGAGGAATTGGAGGAATCCTGCGCTATCAGTTGGATGTTCGAGCTTTTGATGATCTTTCCGATGATGGAGAAGTTTATGAAGATTCTGAATAGCAATCAATCAACTTTTCCAAACCCGGTGCAGACTGCAGGGATGGAGCAGAAGCACTGCACTGGTGCGCGGGGGCTGGCCCCTCTGAATATGCTGCTTGGACTATATTGGCAGAAAAAGATGGAGCGAAGCATGATGAGGTCTGTTGTGCCTGTACTTTCTTTAACCTTATATATCCTCTATTTTCGTAAGATCTGTCTATGCATATGTAGGATGATCAACCACAAAATGATCTTCTGCAAAATAGATGTTCTAATTTCTTTTCTCCCGTCTCCCCTTTCCTTCATGTGATGCAGGATCATGCTCAAACCTATCTGAAAGGGAAGAGAGATAGTGCTGCAGGGAGGTATATAATGATTGGCTACGTGCTTTGCCCGTAGGGTGAGGTAATATAATGACGCCCTATGTGCTTGGTCTGTGAGGGCCGTATTTCACCGTTATATGAGGCAGTCTTATGTTGGAGTCATATTATTGTATGCCTTACGGAGACAAGGTTCTGATTGATCATTTCCTTCGTTGAAGTTAAATGCTCAGGTTGTCTTAAATTGAGTGTTCGTGTCTGTGTTTTGGTTGAACTTTGTTTCCTGGTATTGGGGAACAGTTTAGTGTCATGTAATAATAAGTACTGCATTTGTTGATGCAGCAGATTTCGATTATATTATGTGTTTGGTTTGGTCAGATAAATTACCAGTAATGTCTTAGTTGCATTTCTGATTGTGACTGACTACAATTTCTAGCAAATTATGCTATAATATAAGCAAATTCCCATTGATGGGATTTGTTATAGAAAATCCTAACTTTTCATTGCAGAGAGAATTCATAACTTAAGAAGACGCCTAATTACAAATACAGTTAATTATTTAGCTCAAAAAATAGGGATATTTAGCTCAAAAAATAGGGATCCTTAAGGGCACCCACATTGGTGTTGTGGGGGTACAGGGTGCGGGGGTGGGGTTGTCAGGCCAGGAGCCGTGGGACAGGCTGCGGCTGCGGGTGGGCGCGCAGTTTGTCCCGCGCACACGTGTGTGGCACCACCCTACCTCTCGACGAATCAGGCAGGCGGGGGCGTGTGCTTTTTTTCTTGTTTTTCAATGGTTATTTTCAAATTCTTTAACATAATTGCTAGTGATTAATTTCTCCAATTATAAATGTCCATCTGATTTCATATCTAATATCTCATCTCAATTCTTCCATTTTTCTTCCAATTCTTCCATTTTTATTTTAATTCTTCCATTTCTTCACACTATAAAAATCATGAATTTTGACCTAAATAATCTCAACTAATTCAATTTTGATCTAAAAATCAATGAAAAAATTAAACAATATTTGGGAGAAAAGGGCATTGGCCCAAATATTTTCAACTTATTCAATTTCGAAAATTTTCAATCTTTTCAAACTTCGGTCATGAGGCCAATTCCAGTCAACTTGAGCTCTAGAGGATCCACGTTAGCGACGACGACAACGATGAGGTGGATGGATTCAATCTGATCAAAGAAAAAAATAAGTATTCATTAAAGGAAACAAAGACAATGATGCGTCTCTTCATCAGTGTCTTCAAAGATCCACTTGTCGGCAACCAGTAAATGAATAAAGTTTTATCGGAGAAGATCGTACATGGATAATAAAGTATTCTAGGAGAAGATCGTACATGGATACAACAACAGGGCTAAATCTGACAGGGCATTATTGCAGAACTTCAATCATCTCTGAAAGCACTGGAGCCGAGTGCAGAGAGATATTTTCAAATTCGTTGGCTATTCAATAATTTGCATAAAGTATGGCCGAATGACTTAAGCGGCATTGATATTCGAAGAGAGGCGTTCGGGTTGTTTTATATGGATCGTAATAAAGTTTTTAAGTAAGAGGAGGTGTGAAAAATTGTTAAGGACCACTCGAAGTTCTGCGGCAATACTAATTGTGGTCCGAAAAGAACAATGGTCTCCGTCAACGGCCAATACACAACCAGCTCGACACTAAAGACGTCACGACTCTCTGGAATGATGAGAGTTTCCACACAGAGCCGGTGCTGAGTAGGAGCCACCTATTGTACAAAAAGTGGCAAAAAGAAGTGAAATACGACAACGAGCAGTGAAACGCCGGTTCATATGATTTTACCTATGTGGCCGAAAAAATTAATATAGTGGGTCGGACAATGATGATCAACATGTAATACAAAGTGTTGTCCAAAGACACGTCGAGCACGAATGATGCACAATAGAAATAGAAAACTTTGTCGACACACTTGAACAACAATTAGAATTTATATTATTTGTGATTTTTTTATTTATTTCAATTATATAATTTTTTTTTATTTCGATTGTTTAATATTAATGAATTTAATTTTCAAAATATCGCAATTTAAATAAAAAAAGATGTTGCAACCATTTTCAAAAGTGCAAATTACAGTATCGGGATGAAGACTTCGAACATTATATTTTTTAATTTAGAGTATCTAAATAAAGATGGGGCTCGTAGACAACTTTTTATGATTGGAGTGAAGATATGGGCTTGGTCGAAGCGTCTTGTACGACGATACAATTTCATTACTTCAAATGCAGCTAAGAGAATGTGGTTATAACGTAATCGATATAATACAAATCGGTTCGATATAATATCATGAAATATGATTACATGTTTATTGGTAAACTTCCTTGGTGTAAAGAGAAAAGTCTACAATTCAATCATCGTCTTTTTTCCAACTAAAAATAATTAAAATTTTGAAACTATTGTCGAAATTTGCCAATGTATTTTTTGAACTAACTAGCACATAGTGGCTAATATATTAAGGAACCTAATTATACCATTGTTGGTCAAATTCTTTAAGTTCGGGTATATCGTCGCAAAAATCACTATACAATTATATACGTTAGTTTGTGGAGATTTTATTTATTTATTAGTGTTACATAAATAATTACAGTATTCATAAAACACTTCCAAAATTACACGTGTCAACGGAACGTCACAAAACCATAATTTGTTCTTAAGGCCACGATGTTTGAAGGCCATCGTGTGGGCCATTGTGGGCTACCACCGTGAGCCACGACGGTTTCCATGATGGCTACAACCATCGTTGCCTTAAGAAGTAGACAAGGTTTGTGTTAATCTTGCATTTTTAATCAGTAATTTACGTATTATGAGTAGATTATGATCAAACACTTCTAATATATACCATGTCTAACAATTCATCAAAGATTATACGTGATTTCACTGGAAGTGGGTGTATTATTAAGATTTCCAAGATATGAGTACATATTATCATTTATGTAAGTTCGGGTCTAGCATGACAAAAATCACTACATGATTATACAAATTAGTTTGTTAAGATTTTATTTATTTAGTAAGAATACACAAATTATTACAGTATTCACAAAACAACTCCAAAATTACACTCGTCTAAATAAAAGTCACAAAACCATAATTTGTTCTTAAGACCACAATGGTTGAAGGTTGTCGTGGGTGTTATCGTGAACTACCACTATGAGCCACGTTAGTGAGTCATGATGGTTACGACCACAACCGTCGTGGCTCTGAGAAGTAGAAAAGCCACAGTGGGTGCACCATTGAGACTTCGTTACCAACCGTGGCCCACGGTCGCTGCACCACCATGGGCTACGGTGGACATCTTTTCTATTTCACACGTATGAACGACGGGAGACAAGTTAAATTTTTTCACAATGACATACATCACAACTAGGGTATTGTAGTCTTTTCTAAAAACGTGCATGTAATTCTTGAATTTCGAACAATAAACAAATCTTAGTATATTCAGTTTATCAAGTCTTAATAGTGAACCCAAAAAAAAAATCCTTAGACCATCATGTCTCTTCTTGTTCCTATCACACATTAGGCGGTCCAAGTACATGCGTAGGAATGAGCCGCAATTGTGGCTATCTATTTGCAAAAACTGCTTACTCATTGACATTTTGATTAACTTCATCTCATCACTACTCTTTTATTTGTGTGAGTGGTTTTGCCAATAATTTGTTCTAGTAAGCAAGTTTGACATTTCACGAGTGATGCACTTCAGTTGGTAGTCGCAGTGGACGTTCACCCCATGCTCATAATATGCAACAGTGAGATGTACAATTCAACAGTTCATAAGTCAATACATACTCGGATAATAACACAATGATTATTGCCAACACAATAAAATGTTGTGATCTATTAAAATTAGGGATGCTCGATTAAAATCGAAGTGGCAGTTTAGCCCGACAACAAACTAGTGGTTCTCGATTAAATCAGAACCAACATACCGGTTCTACCTGTTTGGTTCTGGTTTCAGTAATTTCGGAATCGTAACTAACGGTTTGGTTAGAAAACCATCGGTTAACCATGAATAATCGTTGAAAATTGGCAAAAAAACGTAAGAAACTATTGAAAAACCGTTTAAATATCAGATAAAATCAGTAAAAAACCGCCAGTTTTGAACCTGAACGACGATTTTGGTTTAAAATCAGAACCGTCTAAATCTTTACCGGGCCGATTTCAGAAACGTGAAATAAAATAGTAAGAAATATTTATAATAATAAAAATCGCACAATTACATTACTCCAATTCGAGCACGGCCAACGTAGCATATTGTATAGACATTCAATGATGGTCCAATTTTTCTTCAACAGCTTCCCATTCGCTCTGCTTATTTTTTGTTATTTGGGTCTTTTATACTCTGCATTCATTATCATCTGGAACAGTACATCAAAACATAAGTAAGACTATTTTATAAAAATAGTTATTATAAATTTAATTTAGTAAAACTTGAATTGATATCGGACCTAATCAACGTGTTAAATAGACCACCTACTCGTTGGATCCTAGTGCAAGTGAAGAGCATGTACAAGTCAATTGTGACATCCTCAACGCAATGCATGCATCATTTTGTGTTTTACATTTTTGTATGTTTTATCATCATTTGCATAATAGACATATTAAGTGATGCATATGTAATTGTTTTTAATATTTTATTCCTTATTGTAAGTAATGGTTACAGAAGAAGCTTATTGTATGATGTTGGATGTTGCGTACAAAAATATAAGCATACAATATATATAATTGAATGATTTTTGAAAAAAATTAAAATCAGTTGATAGAAAAGAGAGAAGATCATAAAGAGATTTCTGAGAAAGAAGAAGGCATGGACAAACCACTGGCGAGAGATGAGAGAGAGGGATAAAGGTGGAAGATATATTTTAATCACGATTCAGTCTGACTTAATCGCACCCTTCCCCTGCGATTCATTAACTGTGTAAAATATGTTGCAACAATGTATTTTACGCGGATCGAGATGGCTCGAGAGTAATCAATGCGGGCTTATATTTTGAGTATCTTGGATACCAAACACTTAAAATACACTGTTTAGTCAAATTTTTTATCTAGTCTTGACTAAACATGTGTATCAAACATGTCCTCAAAGTGTGGTCCTTTTCCCACTCACAAACACCAACCACTTTTATTAAAATATGTCACACCCCATTAGGCCTATTTTTAAGGGATGGATAAACTACAAGATTAATATGATTGGTACATAATTGGTAGGGTTTATTCAAAAATAAAGTTTACATACTCTCCATGTCTCATAAAACATGAACATATTATTTTTTATCTGTCCTATGAAAATATGAATATTTTCTTTGCATACTATCCTGTGACAAATTATCATAATAATACGATTACTATCACAAATCATATAAAATTATTTTATATAACAATACTATTGAAGTAAGACCATTTCTTCATGCACAACACAGACAATACTAAAGTAGTATCATTTCTCCACTAACAATACAAACAACACACAAAATTTGTTAAAAATCGTGCCTAAGATTTGTACATTTTTTATGGGGTGGAGAGTTTATGAAATTCATAATATTTTTTGGATGATTAAAGAAATGCAGTCTACACAAGAAACATTAATTTTCAATTTAATGTTGATATTTGAGGATAAAGGTTTCATATTCGAGTCAGTCGTAACGAAGTTTATAAATTTAATGTTTACAATTTTTTTTAAACTATTTTTTATTCAAAAAATATAATAAGCCCAGAGTTTATTTATAATTAATGTTACATTTATAAAAATCTATAAAAAAAATTGGATGACTAGTGGAATGTAGTCTGGACAAGAAAATTAAATTATTCCGTGCTATAGTATATTCTGGTTATTTAAAATTATTCTAAAATTTCACAAAATTTTAAATATTTTTTCGTTATCTATGGCTTTTTAATGATCAAACGTGATCCAATGATAAAATATTTCATTCTAATTAATAGGTAGAGGGTTAATTATGAGCATGTGAGAGATTTATAACCTTGAAAAAATAAAAAAGTCATAACTTAATTTTGGTTTTAAAAAATGTAGAAAAAAACAACTTTTAATTTCACAATTTAAGGGCATCCTTCACCCAGCCCCAAAAAATCCAGCCACAACTCAATTTTTAGCTGTCACGTCAGCATTTTACTTTTCAGCCACAACACCATTATCCAAGCCCCAAACAATTCAGCCACAACTCATTTCTTTATCATTTTATCATTTTTTTAATGCTTTAATTTTAGTTAGTTATTTTAATTAACTTATTTGTAAAATGAAGACAAGAAATTCGAAAGTTACTTAATAAAAATTTGAAATTGCTTAATTGAAAATCCTAGATTACATTAACTAAAAAGCAAAGCATACATAATTGAAATTCCTAATATTACATAGATAAAAACCGAAAATAAGTTGGAGTTGGCCCAGATTTGTTCGATGAGATCATGTTGGAGTTGGCCATAAACTCGTTATTCGCGGAGAGAAGCACGTCGACTCACATAATCTCGAAATTGAAGCGGTGCACCTTGAGTTGGATTCTCGATGGCCACTCCCGAGCTAGATCCGGCTCCATCGTCACCTCGATTATCATGTTATGCATGATAATACATGCATAAATAATGTCGGAGATGCATGATTGTTGCCACATACGCACCGGACCTTTCACAATGCCCCAACGTGCTTGGAGTACACCGAAAGCTCGCTCCACATC
>JAYDZE010573734.1:0-11666 GCA_034509125.1 Monilaria moniliformis
CATAATGTATAATGATTTACCAAAAGTTTGGTAATGATATAGTAACACGAGTTATGATGATTATGGGTAAACATTTTATGTTTTCGTAGTATGATAATTTTGAATTCTCAAGAATTGATTTTTGTTAAGATTATGAGAAATATAGGGAATAATGATAGTGAGCAGATTTAGATGAGTTATTACTCCAAATAAAATGTCAACAATCGAAAATAAAAGCACCAGTACGAATTCAAAAATATACTTTAGCATAACATTGAATCTAAATTATCACAACGTGAATGCAAATCATCATAACATTGGATGTATATCATTACAACACCCAACTGCGGAAAAAAAAATGGACACATTCCATGAATTTCGCTAACTTCCGAAAATAAATATTTATGTGTTACAATTATACCCCTATAATGATTTGTTAATGTTTCCATAATAATACATGGTTTTCTTAAATCATGGCCATCCAATTTTAAATCCAACGGATTATATTTGGTCTTAGTTATGCATTAAGAGTACGATTTGAGTTTAATACACCTATATATATTTGATATTTTATTTGGGAAAAGCTTTAGCTTTAATTCTCTATTTATATTATGTTATATTGTGTGGAGTCAGATGATTTAGTTTTTAAATAGTTGGGTATGGAAAGTCTTAAATAGTTTGATATTTTGATTTGTTGGTAGACCACGTAACTAAGCTTAGTAAACTTGATCAAATTAGCATACCTCGTGAAGATTATGTATATTGTAAATGAAAATGGTAAAATAGATTTGATTTTTTTTAAAATTAAAGAATCAAATCTTAATAGATAAAGGGTAAACAAAATTACACAAAAAATACTACAAGTTTCAAAAATAGTCAAATATAAAAAATAATACAAAATTACTAATTAATCCCTATCATGGCAAAATGCTTCCAAATTTAATAGAGTTTTTCGGCCCGCATAAGTAGATGATGAGATTGGTTGATTTCACGACTCCACCTGAATCCGCTATTAACAGCGTGAATGTGAAAGTACTACTTTGAAATGCTCAGACTATGTTACGAGAGGAATGATCTAAACTAAACATTGAAATAGTCCAAACATTTCAACATCTTCTCCTTCGTTTCAAACTTTCAACAGACCCACAAATCTTTTTTTTTTTTACTCTTTCATTAGGCATGAATGGGCTATGCTGCCCGGATAAGCCTTGAAGATGATTTGGAGTGGAATTGGGGAACCCAAGCAGTTATTGGAAATTGGACGTGGTTAATGGATGAAATAGAAACCTAATATTACGGAGAGTATCAAAACCGCAAGATAGTGATTTTTTCCTCTTCTTATATTAGTTAGAGGAACTTTTCTAGATCCATATGACAAATTAATATTGCAAATTATTTTTACATAATTTGATGTCATATTTTTATTATAAATAAAAGAAAATAAAAATTGAAAAAAATTAAAGAAAATAAAGCAAATTAAATAAAGCAAACATAAAAGGACATATGGAAAATAAGATAAAAGATAAGATAACGAAAAAAATCAAGAGAGAGGAGAGATAAAAAATAGTTTGAGACTTGTAATTTCTATAACTTTTTTTATATTTTAAATATAATTTTCATATAATTTATATAAACTCAAAACTCTTTTTATAATCTTTAATTTGATATCCATATTAAATATTTTATCATTAGTCAAAATAACATAATTTTTAACAAGAAAGATGGGAAAAATGACAAGATGAAAAAAAAAAAAATAGAAAATAGATAGAGGTAGCTTTGAAAAAAAGATCGGTAGGATTGCGGAGAAATAGGAATTGGAATAAGAAAATGTGAATTTACATTAGGTTTGATTAGATTTGTGATTATTAAAAACCGAAAATACTGGGAGAAATTAAACTGTCAATTTTGTCGGGATTTTTCTTATCATTAAACTGCGTTTTAATATATTAATGGATATGCATTTTCACCTGCTTCTGCGTTTGATTTTCTCACTCAGTTATCTGTTATTAGACGAATGTAATAATTTGAGAATTTCAGGTTTGATTTATCGTTTGTTTCGACTCCCAATTATTTGATTTTTATTTTACCCATCAAATATAGACGTAAAATATGGATATGTTCCCTTATAAAAGCATAACATGCCCCCAAATTGCGGAGTAAGCAAATGTTGTTAAACGCCTGCACGCTGCAGAAGTATTTCACAAGTCTTTCAATTTCAAAAATCTTTCCTTTCTGCTCGCTAAATTAAACGGAGAAAGTTGAAGAAATTATCGCCACTTTTTCCGTCTACACCATCTCATCTCAGTCGCCGCCGCCGCCGCCGTAGTAGCTGGAAGTAGGAGAAGGAGAGGAATGGAGGAGAGCGGAATCTCAAACAATGTGGCGCGAGCCATAGCCACCGCACTCGACTGGACCTCCTCTCCCGATGCTCGCGCCGCCGCTCACTCATACTTAGAAACTGTACGTTTTTATTCTATTTGGAAACTCTCCGTTCATTTACTGCTGTTAAAAAGCATCACAAGGCTCATTAGTGTATTAACATTATGTGTATTTTATTTTGTTATTTTTTTTGGGTGGGGGCAGTAGTTTGTTCGATTATGCTTGAATCTCAATGTCATCATGTAGGGCAGATTTTCCTCGACTTCTTCTTATAGTTTAGGTGTCCTTATGATTGTGAGGTATCTATGGATTCATCTATTAGTATTACATTGATGGATTTTGAAAACCTCGACAGTGAATGCAGCCAACTTGCATGGACTAAGTGACTGTTACGGTCTCCATTTTAAGATGGTTTTTAGACTATTCACTTGAGTGGAGCTAGTTTTTGAGTTATATCTGGGGTCTAAATATAATCAAAATTATTTTGTCAACGGTAATTATTCTATCCAAATGCAACCTTTACGAAAATTGCTTCCTGAGATAATAGATGTTGAAGAGGATAGATCCTGGGAATAACAGCATTTAGTCATAGGTCAGTGTAAACATACATGTCTTATGATTTTTCTTTTTCTCCCAATCTGAACTATTCAAATTTCAGCTTCGTGAATAAATTAATTTGAGAAAAAAAATTGTTATTTTAGACGGATTTGTATAAAGAGGTATATAGCGGAATATCCAATTAATAATGAAGTTTATAAATGCAAAAGGAAAATAAGTGGGCTTATCCATGCAAATGGCATTTCGTATATTAACATGTATTTGCATAACGTTGTGTCAGTAATAAAACATGTTTAATTGATTCTATTTTATCAACATTACCTGTTTCATAAATTTTATACAAGAAAAACAGAAAACACGAAAAATTATTTAATAAGTGAAATACACCTTGATGTATTGTTCCATTTGGTCTATACACTAAAATGGAGAGCTTTAAGAAGCTCCATCTCAAGCTTCAGATAAGTTCATTGTTCAAGTAGAGCGTAGAAGCAAGCAACGCTCGACATTTTGGGATTTGCAAATCATAGTACCATATGACCATATCTTACCTCTCCATTTCATGTAGTCCTAGGCTTTGTTAGAAGTGAAGACCTTTCTAAAGTGCCCCATACTATCGTGAGTCCCAAAAATACATGATTTCAAATTGTTACATTACGAAGTGGGTGACTGGGACTGTCCGCGGCCGATGTGTAAATACATGAATAAGGTGAACAAAGCTGAAATCCCTCTCACATTCACTCTCCAGTCTCCACAGCGCTGCCACCAGAAAAATCATATGTGTTCGCTGATTCTTATGGAATTTCACATGCAAGTTCCTCCTGAAATGCTGATTCCAAGGGTGTAAAACTTTTCAACAAAATTATGATTGGAATGTGAAGATATAAAGCGAGTGTCGCCACTGTCATATTGGTCATCCAAGGTCTACGAACCACATACCATTTTGAAGCTGTCAACATGGGTAACTCGTTTTCAAGGTCAATGTAACAAATTATGGCCAATTGTTAACTCAGTTTTCAATTTTGAAGACTAAAATCTAAAAAAAAACCATGTATCCATTTCTTGTTATCACCGTTGATGTTGCCATTGACCGCCGCCGCCGTTGTTTTGATGTTTTATTCAAGTGTTCTTGCTAGTTTTTGTGGGTATGTGCGTGTGATTCAGTGCGTGAGTTTGCTGTGAGGGTGAGGGTGTGTATGGATTGATGCCGGCCGAGTCAGTTTGGGGACGGCGGGTGATGGCCATGCCTGACAGTGGAGGGTGAAGGGAGAGGGATTTCGAACTGGAATATGGCTATGGTTAATCCTTTCATCTGAAATGAAGCTGACAAATTTATGCTCACATAAGTATGATTTGAGCTTCCTCTGAGCATTTTGATTGTGCTGCTTATCATCTTTTTGTTGGCATTTATACCACAACTTAACATGGAGCTTGGGCTGTTCCCTGGATCTTGTGTACTCATCTACACCCTCCCCACACCGCAGTATAAAAATTAAAGATGTTGTGGTCTAAATACTACTGCAAAAACTTCAGAAGCCCACTAACACTTGAATGATATAGAAAGAGATAATCTCCAGATTATCATTAAAATATTTTATGTTATTGTTATTAATAATATTTATTTTTCTGGAATATCCTTATATTACTCTTTTCAGATAAAAGCTGGAGACACGCATGTTTTGGCAAGTACCTCATTTGTTTTGGTCAAGCGAGATTGGTCTCCCGAAATACGGCTGCATGCTTTTAAAATGCTCCAGGTATTAATGGTCCCTTACTTTTAATTTGCTTCCCAAAATTCAATTATCTAGAATATCCCTTTTAGTTTGAGGTAATTCCTGAACCTTGTGAATGGGATAAGGCTATATCAAAAATCATTTTTATGGGAGCTTACTTGGTACTTGGCAGACATCCTAGTTAGAGTTTATAATCGATCAAGTAATGATATACTGAAGCTGTGCTTTTCAAAATCCAATATTTAATTATCAGAATCTTGGAAGTGTTAAAGGATAGATCTAGATTTTCAGATCTAGATGTGCCTGTTTATGCAAAAGTTAGAGTCTTGCTTTATATTAGTTTGTTTCTATGCCAGTCATAGGGCTGGAAATGCTACTTTACATTTATGTATATCTATAATGTCATCATTTGCACATAAAGAAGATGCAGCACTCCAAAACTCTGTACACATTGGTATGACTAGTTGTTGGGGAATGCAGCAACTCCAGCCATTGGACTTGGGCGATTTAACTCTGGCTTTTATGCATAACCTATCAATTTTCTATTTTAAATAATTAACCAGTGTCTGTTAAAACATCTACTTGTATGGGAACTGCATGCATCGAATACTTATATTACTCTAGCGATACCAGTTATATTCTTATCCTATTCATTATGTTAGTTCCATGTTCTAGTTAAAACCTGTGTCACGTTTGTAAGTCAAGATGTATGCACTACATATGGGCTAGTTTGAATAGCTTGTAGATATAGTTGAATTTCCTTGTTATTCAACATTGAATTTCTCATGCTCAGCATCTGGTGCGATTACGTTGGGACGAGCTAAGCCCTGTGGAAAGGAGGGACTTTGCAAATGTAGCTGTTGATTTGATGTCAGAAATTGCAAACCCTTGTGAAGAGTGGGCTTTGAAAAGCCACACAGCTGCTCTTGTTGCTGAGGTTATTTATATTTTAAATCGCAACTTTTTTAGGTGGAGGGATATCCTTTTCTGAGTGGTCTGTATAATTTTGATAATTTCTTGCAGATAGTCAGGAGAGAAGGCCTAAGTCTTTGGCAGGAGCTTTGGCCATCTATAATTACACTCTCCAACATGGGTCCTATACAGGTGCTCTGCACCTTCTATGGTTTCCATTGTTGAGAGTTACTTAAAAATGTTTGCATTTTATATTTCTTATTTTTTATATATTAATAATATTTCTATTTAAATATTTTTCGACTACCATATCCGCCATGCAAGATTCATAACTGCTGTGGCGGTTTTTTGACCAACTGCCATATGCCGCCATACGCCATAAATAACATTGTTCTGAACATGAGCAAGATTCTTGTTTGACCTATATCCAAATCTTTGCTATCAGGCTGAGCTGGTACTAATGATGCTAAGGTGGCTTCCAGAAGATATCACTGTGCACAATGAGGATTTAGAAGGTCGGTCATCAGCATGATCAAAGGGTTTTATCCTTGTCACTGTATCTAGGCTCTGAAAGTTTAATTTTTAGGGTTAATCATAATTTGTGTCCCCAACATTCATGAATTTTCAGAACATATCCCCAATTCCTGTTTTCACTTAAAAAACCACAAACTATTAAAAAGGTTCGATATATACCCCACATTTCAGGTTATGGCCACGGAATGATGAATCACCTCTCCGAATTCTTAGGTTGATTATACGTGATTTTTTTTCCACCTAAGCATCAAAACGACATCGTGTTGATGCTTAGGTGGAAAAACATTGAAATCACTCTTCCCCCCCAACCCATCTTCCTCCTAACTCAGGCGAAAAGACCGCTGCCTGCCACCACATGAAAGTGCAAATATATTATGCTAATGCTACAAAATGTATTATATACCATCATCCTTGTTCGCCAGTAGCGGATTTTAAATGATATTAGACCTTCCTCTCATTTGAACTTCTGATTTCCTTGTTAACCTTTCTTGCATTTGCGTGACTAGGGGATAGGCGCAGGATGTTACTACGAGGGCTAAGTCAGTCTTTACCAGAAATATTTCCTCTGTTGTTCACTGTAAGTTTTGGCTGCTATATTTTTTGGCTGTATATCTGTACTAGCATTATATTTTGATATAATTTTCTTGTTTAGATGCTAGAGAGGCATTATGGAGCTGCGTTGATGGAAGCTGGTCGGCAGCAAATGGATGTTGCAAAGCAGCATGCGGCAGCAGTAATAGCTGCTATTAATGCTGTTAATGCATATGCTGAGTGGGCTCCTTTATCTGATCTTGCAAAATATGGAATTATATATGGGTATGTTCTTCATATTCCACCATCTTTTTCTTTTTTACATCATGGGCCGTATTAATTCTCTCTCTCTCTCTCCCCTAACACAAACAGTTGTGGGTTCCTACTTTCTTCTCCGGATTTCCGCCTTCATGCATGTGAGTTTTTCAAACTTGTTGCGGCAAGGTAAGTGCTAAGCATATTTAATTAGCTTGCTTCTGTCTTTTGCATGAAGATATTTATGGTGGTTATTGTTGTGTACTCTCTTATGTAGGAAAAGGCCTGTAGATGATGCTTCTGACTTTGATACTGCAATGAAAGTTGTTTCTGAGACCTTGATGAAAGTCAGCAAAGATTTTCTTAACAAATCAAGTAGTGTTGTCAGCAATGAGAGTGAATTTGAGTTTGCAGAATATATATGTGAAAGCTTGGTTTCATTGGGTTCCACAAACTTGCAATGTCTTACTGCTGATAGCACATCTCTCTCATTTTATCTTCAACAGGTCATGTTTCTGCCTTATCTATTCTATAATTGCATGAATGAATTCCTTCAACAGGCCTTTTGTCTTATCTCTTGATCATGAATCTATAGTTTCTTGTGTAGATCTTACAATCCTGTACCTTGGAAATTTCATTTAACTGCAATCTCAAATTCAAGGTTTTTAAATGCGTTTTAAGCCTTGAGGCATAAGCCTGGAGGCGGTGAGTCATAAATCATAAAAGCACATGAAAATCATAACTAATATAATAAAACACACAAAAACATTGCAAATATATGAAAACAAGTAAAAGTCAGAAGTTCGTAACTAGTTATAAATCTTTAAAATCCCAATTTGAAGTCTAACAATTAAATGGGGGGAGGGAGAGAGAGAGAGGGCAGATGAGAGGAGCGGGAGTCTTTAGAAGAATCAGAACATTGGATTTCTTTGGGTTTCATTTATTTCATATTTTACCATCTAAAGAATATTTTACGAGGGAGGATTAACCAGAGAAACGGAAAAAAGAGAAATTTTCAGTTGTCTTTCTGGTGTTAATTAATCGACTAATAGCTTGTCATGTCATCCCCTTCATTTTGAGGTGATGGTGAGGGCTTTAAGTAACTCATGTCTCACACTTAGTTTGTTGTTGCATTAGTATAGAGAATCTTTTCCATAACAGAGAATTACTCTTTATTCTTTGATCTGGTATTTTATATGGTTAATGGTTATTGCTTCTCAACTTGTGGAGAAAAGAAAATTGTGTAGTTTCTGTGTTAAGTCCACTTTTGGTTTCATTATTTTAGTTTGTTTCTCAAATCTGCAGATGCTGGGCTTTTTCCAACACTCTAAATTGGCACTTCACTACCATTCTCTACTTTTTTGGCTGGTATGATTAACTTCTTGGTGATGGATAGTGAAGTTCTTATCCTTGCAGTCGATGATAATTGCTTTCCTTTTTGGCAGTCATTTATGCGTGACATATTGTCCAAATCTAAGGCTGGTTTGGTTGATGACCTGAACACTGGTACTGGACGTACTGAAAATGAAAAGACAAGGTTACTAGCTTTAATAACTGATGAAATCTGCAGTGCCATTTTAGAGACATCCTTCGTACGCATGCTGAGGAAAGAAAAGGTACACGCTGAGATGACACCCACTGTTGGAACGTTGGAGCTCTGGAGTAATGATTTTGACAGCAAAATAGATTTTAGTAACTACCGTTCACGGCTGGTATGTCCGCATGACCAGATTATTGTAGTCGCTTGAGTTCTCATGTCATGTTTTTACTGTTCTTCAACACTAAATGGGCCAGCTGAAATAAGTATAATAGGTATTAACTGATTTGATGATTGGCTGTGTTCATCCTTGATGAAATATTTGGAAATGGTATGCACTAAAAACTAGGTCGATATTATGCATGTATAAACATATTTACTTTTACAAATGTTACATTGATTGAAGGAGAGAGCTATTAAAGTTTTCTTATTCCTCTTCCTTGTCTAAAAAAACCAAATTTGGTATCCCGTTATAATATCTAACTAATGGGATTTATAACTATATATATATATATGTATGTATGTATGTATTAAGTAGTGTTTATTAGTCTACCAATAAATAGATAGAACAAGAAAGGTTGGGAGGAGTAGGGCTTCCAGCATTTTGCTTTTGGAAACTTAATTGGATAGAAAGGTCCATACAATTTGTCAATCTTTTTCATGTTTTATTGTCAATCTGATATAAGTGCACCTTTTCATTTTCAAACAACTTTTTCGGACAACAAGCACTGACAAATTGGTGATGGATCCCTTAAGTATAGTAAGGGAATTTGATGGCAAACTGAAGTTTGTAATGGAAAATTATAACAGATGCAACGAGTTAAGTGAAACAATGTTGAAGGGTTCTCTTTCACCATGCAGTTGGAATTGATCCGTTTTTTCACATCCGCCAATCCACTTCTAGCCGCTGCTAAAATTTCTGAGAGAACTACTGCAGCTATAAAGAACCTGATGGTTGCTTTCTCATCTGCTAAAGTAAGCACTGGGTAGTATACTGACAGTTATTTTCTTGTTTGCTCACCTTCTATGATTTTTCTGTTATGTTTATTTTGATGCTTCTTGGCTTTGAAATACAGGACGTGTCCATATTGGAGAGCATGCATTTGGCTTTGGAAAATGTTGTCATAACTATTTTTGATGGACCAAATGAATACAGCAAGATCAGCCCTGACCTTCAGCATTCATTACGTCAAACATTGGAAGGTTTGATCACTGCCACATCCATATATTTGAATCTTCTGTTTAGGGTACCTTCTGCTGATGTTGGTGACTGTTTCCTGAAGGTTTACTTCAACAACTTATCTCCCTGAAATGGACTGAACCAACAATGGTGGAAGTTCTGGGTCACTATTTAGATGCATTGGGTCCTTTCCTGAGGTACTATCCCGATGCTGTTGGCAGTGTAATCAATAAACTATTCGAACTATTAACATCCCTACCTGTCATGGTCAAGGTTGTGCTTTCGTCTTCTATGAGTGTCAAATACTATATGCAATTTAATCCTTCACTTGCTTAAACGGCCATTCCAATTCTTGTAGGATCCTTCAACAAGCGCTGCCCGGCGTGCGAGATTGCAGATATGTACATCCTTCATTCGAATTGCCAAGGCTGCTAGTGAGAGCCTCTTACCTCACATGAAGGTAACCTGCCCACTTGTAATTATTTAGAAAACAAGTTGATGAATGCTAGCCGATGTAGTTTGCATTAATTGGGTAATTTAATCTGCTTGTTCTACTTCTACTTTATACCTTGTTTTTATATGTGACAAATCAGCTTGTATAATGCATACTTTCCTTGACCTAGTCCAAAATATCATGAAAAGGTCCTCTGTCGATCTTCTGTTATGTTTGATTGTAAATGGTGAGTTCTGCATTCTGTGGCAGTATGTAAGGAATCAGGTTTAGCTGAGGTATATTAGGCAAGTACACATGTTCAAGTTATACACTGAACTGTAGAAACTCCCTGAACAGATGAAAGTAACAAGCTGAAGATTTCAGTTGGATTTCTAAAATTACTTCTATTGAAAGGTTTGACATAAATTGTGCTATGACTATCATATCTTGACTATTTGTTGAAGTCGTTAACTCATTCAATACAAGCATATGGGTGCATCTTTTTAAGATTGCATCTTCACAATATGTAGTCGCATTCTGTGCTTTCAGATATCTGTGTTTTACAACTATGGTTTATCTATTTGATTTTGCAATTTTCGAGTTAAAGAACAGCTTTTCTGAAGCTCTATGGTTTATCTATCTGCGTTTTACATAAAACTTCATGAACTTGCTGCCTATTCTCAGCCTGAGAAATTGAAAATGTTCTGAGTTTTGCTTATTACGAGTGAGATAAAGTCCAAATTATCACTTCAATATTTCATCTAAAGAAGCTTAAATAGACCTGTAATAGAACTCGCTCTTTCTTTAGATTATCCACCTACTATGATTTAGAGGGTGCATGGCAATAAAACTTATCTGGAAAGTGGGGCCATACTAGTTTATCATTGTTCATGATGATTATCCAAAGTTTCATGATGTTTGATGTTCCAGAAAAACATAGTGGATACTACTTGGACAGTTGTTATAAAATTTGAGAGTTCTACATTTCAACCATGGCAGGTAGTTTTGGTAATATGGAGGTTCTTCGTGTTCTAGAGCCTTTTTAGTAGTCTCGGCAATCTGCCATGACATGTAATGTATCACCCAATTTACTGCGAATTTACTTAATGGCCCGGTTGGTCTAATTTCTTTTATGGTCCTATCAACTTCCTACACGGACCTGGAAGATGTAGATGCAGGTGATTCAGTACTTCTATTTACAAAGAAAACTGTGACTAACTGGTAACATTGTGTATATTATCAATCATAATAGCTCTATAAATGAACTCTTTAAGGGGTAAGTTTCTGAAGAAACTGAATTCTGGGGCTTCCTCAAAAATTAATTTGCTGAAGATTAAGCTTTGCTTATCGCACAGGTAGGAAATACTTTAAAATTTTCGCCGCTCCATGTAGGCTGATGTATGAACTTCAATTTGAATCTGCAAATATCATATTCTCAGTAGCTGGTTACTTTTTAGATGTAAATAAACCAAATGAAGAAGAACTAGGCCCAAGTTACCCTCATGGGAATTTCATTTCGATGGTTAAAATTGATCATAAAGCAATCTTTTCATTTATATTAGAACTGTTTGCAGGGAATTGCTGACACTATGATGTATTTGCAAACGGAAGGTGTTCTACTGCGTGCAGAACAAAATA
>JAYDZE010573745.1:0-29929 GCA_034509125.1 Monilaria moniliformis
GTTCATTCCAGAACTGCCCATAAGTCCTGTGGCATGGTCCAGCTGAGAGGAAATGCATGATTAGAAAATATACCTCTTTGAGGTCAATATCCACATCAACTTCAGTGGGTCTTCTCTGCAAATCTGCCTCATTGGCTTTTCCATTCTCCTTGTTAGAGAAACTCAAGGATTTAATATTAACAGGAGTTGCATTACCACTGGAGATATATTTCCTGAGAGCCATATGCCCTGAGAAGGTTATGTGATTATGCTCAGTATTCTCAAAATAGCTAAAACAGTCAGGAAAGTTTCGACCACGCACCACAAAATAATAATCTACCAACTCCAAACAATATCACGAAATAAAATATTAAAGAGTTATAATCATAGAAAGGTAAGATGGGGCAGCAAAAGAAAAGTCTGTATTATTTCAAGTTCCGAAAAGTTTGTACAGTCATAACCATTAATTTCTTGGGATCTTGGGAAATGCTATGTAACTAAACAAAAGGATAACTGCAATGTCTTCAACATTGGTGAAATGTGCATCCACTTGTAGTTAGTACATGTTCTTATAAATGTAAGTTATGTGACACTTGTAGTTAGTGTATTCTGTCATTCCGTTTACTTTTTATGTGTTCTCATCTCTTTGGAGAAGAGATCAATTTAAACCCACAGGGCCGAAAATTATTGGCCACAATCTAACACTACATCTCACATCTCTCTAACTACACAACCAATGAAACCCACAAAATGTTACATCACTTAATCACTGACTCGTGCCTGAACTTATACTAGAAGTTCTCCACCAAAGAATAGCATACACGACCAATTCGGGTATATTGAGCAAAAGAAAATTAACATAAATATGCGTAAACGAGCATAAGCATGACTACAAACTATTAGAGATATTTATGCCAAAATACTTAAATTCCACACAATTATATGATCAAGATTGCTCGAACATAAATAAATCAAAAACATAAAACTGAAATTAACAAATAACCTGAAACTTGATAATTCAAAACGTAATTATACCTGTCAAGTTCTTTAAGCACTCTATCCGAAGTCTCTAATTTCCAAAACCCAGAACAAACATCTCCCATGCGCATCACACTGTAGCATTGAGAAACAAAACCCTAAATTTTTTAGTTCTCCATGATTTAGAATCACACAAAAAAACGAAACACACAAATATAACACAAAAAACATCACTCAATTTAGAATCCATTGCGCTCATGCAAACAACCCCCCCCCCCACCTAATTCTGGACACTGAGAACGTTAAATACTGAAGTACCCCTCTTTCTAGGGTTTTTTTAATTCAAATATTCACCTATGACGAAGTGCCAAGACAGAGGGAACAATGGAGCTTGCAACTTGAAATAAAATTGAGAATGGGGATCGAATGTGGCACGAATTCAGGCAACAAAGTACAATTTCGACATCCAATTTAATGCCAAATTCAAAGGGGGGCAGAGAAAGGAGGAGAAAAATAGAAAATTGAGGTCGGATTTATATGATTATTTGTTAGATATATTGGAGGGAGCTCTGAGTTTTTGCATAAACACTGTGCAGTTTGCTTTTGTAGGGAAGAGAGTTTGGAGAGAATTGTAGAGAGGGGAGAGAGAGAGAGACAGGACGATGCGTTTGCGTATATATATCTTTACGCCCACTCTTCGAAAGAGATACCTTGTGTTCAAAACATGTGAAGCTGTGGGATTTTACAATTTAGTCCTCCTACTTTAGTATACTACATTTTAATCCTCTTAACTTCTGAGTTTAAATGAAATTGTTTATAATCTTTTAGGAAAATATTAATTATATATTTAATCTTTGAAACTTATAAATTTCATAGCTACATTTTTTATTTGCATTTTATTATCAACATTCTTTTTCATATAAAATATAAAACTTTCAAAAATGACGACATCCGAGGCCTTTATGCAACATATGAATTTTGGGGAGTGAAATAACAGGTATTTTTCCGGCACGTCACGTTAAAATTCAGTTATGAAGGAAATCTTTGATGTTAAATTTGGTACAAGATACAAATATTGCGATAGAATTAATAAATTTCATATATATGATATAATTGATTAAAAAACTAAAGATTTCTGGTAAGTTTCACATATATGACATTAAAAAATTACTTTTAGCTATTTGACTAAGGTTATCTTAGACATCTTATAAGTTGTTTGGGAAGCATATAAGACGTGTTATGTCTTGAGAGTTTTATATTCATTAAAGAATCTGAATAATTAAATTTATAAGTTACAAAGAGAATTATGAGTTAGAATAAACATTGTAGTTAGAGAGATAATTGGAAGAAAATAAATAAAAATGTTACATATTAGAAACAAAAATATCTCATATAGTTATTTTTGTAAATTAATTATTATTTTATAAAATCATGAAAACAATTAATTGAGATAAATGAACTTATTCTTTTGGGAGTTTAAAGTTGTTGAAATTTATTTTTACATTTAATAAATTGTTTATAAATTTTTTTATTAAATATTTTTCAAGAACTTACAAATTTCTAATTAAATAATTTATAATTTATTTTTAAGAGCTAGAACCAAACACCTCTCACCTACATATAATTTAAATGTTATAGAAATAGACAAAATTTGGAAAAAAATGTTGCAAGTTTTATTCCTAAGAAGTTTTGGTTTACTTTTTAAAATCGACTCAAATAAAAAAAAATTATATGTATCTCAAATAAGTCCTACATAACAATTATTAGCTATTTTTTAGGAATAAAAAAAATACTAAAAACAATCATAAATTTGATTTGATATAATGAATTTTGATGTGTTTTAAAATGTGGCAATAATAATATTACTTGTAGATTTATCGCGAAATTGATACATTCGATATATTTCAACCACGTCATTTCGACCTCAAAATTTACATGCCTCCTTTCACTGAGTGATGTGTGACGAGTACATGTAATAATTTATAAAATGTCCTTTTTTATTTTTTTTAAACTGACCCTAATATTAAAATAATAATACCTAATTTTTATTACTACAAAATAGTAGAGTACAATATAAATTAGTCCGGCTCATAGTATATATGGGCCGAAATGGGCCGTGCCCACCCGCACGAGTTGCACTAACTACGACGTCCTTGCCTTTCTTAACCAGTTACGAGTCACGACCACAATTCTATTTAATCTCCGAATTCAGCTCAACTCAGCGAAATTCACAAAATTGATAATTCCGAAAGCCCCAAACAAGGCCTTACGAGATGGCATCGCCGGTGATAACACCGGAGGACGTGCTGGAGACGCTCAGGGACGATGGAACCATCGATGCGATCCGGTTGAAGATAATCAACCAGCTTAAAGCCAATGTGAGATTTTTGCATGTAATTGCGTCCTATGATTTTTGTGATTTGTGGGATGATGCTTTGTAATTGACGTTTCAATCAGTTTACTCGTGAATTTACGAGCTCCGTGGCTGTTTTCTTTTTCTTTTTTGGTAAATTATTGGATATTTTTTTCTTTCTTTGGGTGATTTTGCGTTCGCGTTTCTAAGAATTTTTTGGTTTTGTAGTTCAACTCTTCTTATCCTCCTACAGGGAAGGATTATCCATGAGGAGTTCTTTTTTCAGCGAGTCTTGGTACTAAATGTCCTTTCATTTTCAAAGTTTTGGGATTTGTGAACTGTTTTTGGGAATTGTATGAGTTCACATTTCGAGTGATGTAATTTTGTAATTGCTCAATGAGTCGATGGAGATATTTTTGCTTTAGTTTTGGGAGTTGAGGTGGGACTGGTGATGCATTGTTGTTAGTGTTTTATCGAAATGACGATTGCATGTGTAAAGTTGTCTCTTTGTGGTATAGTTATAATGTATACAAAGGTAATTTCCATTTTTTGGTGTTAAAACGTGTGGCTACTTTACTTGTACAAAGGTAATTTCCATTTTTGGTGTTAAAATGTGTGGCTACATGTGTTTGCCAATTGCTTTTATCTTAGTGTTGGAGTAGAGTGCAGATATTAACTTCTTCATCAAGCTCGGCGTGTTTATTTCAGAAGTGAATATTGGCGACTCTTCTTGTGTTATTGGTGATAAGGACCGAACCGCTAACTACTATCAAAAGCTAGCTCAAGAGTGTAGGTTTGGACCCAGCCTTATAACTAGCCCAGGAGACTCATCCACCCTCGATGTGGAACATATCATCCTCACCCCCTTGAGACCCAACCGCCTCGGTTGGCGATTCGCCGAACCACAAAGGGCATCAAGAACAAAATGAGGCGGCTTTGATACCAAATGATAAGGACCGAAGCCCTAACTACTCTCAACAGCTAGCTCAAGAGTGTAGGTTTGGACCCAGCCTTATATTTAGAGACTCATAAACCTTCAATGTGGGGTGCATCAATTGGGATGCAAGAATTAACAGGTTTCGTATCTGGGCATATCATACTTCTTAAATGGTGATATATGTATTTTGTGTATTATGTCTACCGATGTCGTGGGCTTTACTCGTCGACTTGGGGATATCTGTGTTTTACCATGCTAATGATATAGGATGATGAATCCCAAGAAGCTTGTAATGTAAAGTTAAGTTGAAATTAACTGTTATTTGACCGACATATGTGCATCCTAGTAGTTCGACCCAAGAATTTTTACGTGTTTCTCAAAAGCATGTAACGTATGGAGGACGACTGATATGCATAATTTTCTTTATCTCCTGATTTTGTACCCCCACACCGTTTGCACTTAAGCTAGAGAATGTGGAGCTCCCGTGTCTTGTCAGTTATTCCACAAAAGAGTCTTTATCTTTC
Source organism: Monilaria moniliformis (assembly GCA_034509125.1). Taxonomy (NCBI): domain Eukaryota; kingdom Viridiplantae; phylum Streptophyta; class Magnoliopsida; order Caryophyllales; family Aizoaceae; genus Monilaria; species Monilaria moniliformis. The sequence goes on from JAYDZE010573745.1 coordinate 4,772, forward strand.
ATATTTTATACTTTGTCTTTCTTTTTTCTGTCAACCGAGATATAACAACCCCCTCTATATCCAACGAGAATATTTCTTCAGGTGCCTGACTCCAAAGTGGCATGAGCTTGTGAAATAGTGGTTGTCAACATATTTATTGAACTGTTGTGATATTGTTTGCATGCGGCACACCTTCCATTAAATAAGTGATTCCTACTTATAGATCTTATGGTTTCAGTTCTCGTGGATATTTGGATAGTTGGTTTGTTTCTTTCACGGTCATAGAAATTGTTGGCTTATGTCATGGTATTATGAAAAAAAAAAAAAAAAAAGTCATTGTCCTGGATTTCGCGCAGGAGGAGCTAAAGACCAACACAATAAAAATGGTGGAGCAGAGTAAGGTTCTGAATACTCCTGGTGCTGAAAAACAGACAAAGCGAGAATTGTTTGATTCACTTCGACAAGAGCTTGAGTAAGTTAGTAGTACACTTAACTAATTTTTTGTATATGTAATTATTCCAGGAGTGCTTTTAAGTTTTAATATTTTTGTTGTGACCACACTAACTTTAGTATCCAAAGTGTTGCCTTATCATTCTGGGCAAGTTATTTTCCTCATATGAGTTAGGATGGATCGTAGATTTAGAACAATCAGGTCTAAGGAAAATGAAATTTTAATTGCTTGTTTAAGAGCAACTATCTTTTGTTGTCTAAATCCTCTTTTTCCTCGGGTTTGTATCTCTAGAAGGCTTGCATGTAGCTAGCTACTTCCTGCCATTCAATGCATTGAAGTTTAGGATTGTCAATGGATTTTCAGCTTGCACTATCCAGATTCAGCTTGATGCTTTATTTTGACAATGCATATGCAAACTGGTATTTATCGTAGTCTGTTTCTTGGGAACCAGAACACAATATGTAAGAATTAATATGGTTGGAAAATATATGCAGGGCTCCTGTACTTGAGAAGGCTTCTAGATCTGTTTGGGACTTGATCCTGGCTCAAAATGGCTTGGGGAAGGAGATTAACGACACTGTTGAAAGAGTCTTCTGTCAACTAAGCGGTTGTGAACCTCCACTGTTTCCTACGCCTAGCTGCGAAGCACAGCCAAAAAAACACAAGGAGGTTAGTCCGCCATCATCATCCAAGAAAAGAAGTTTTAATGATATGAGCACGGAAGAAGCAAATGGCACTGCACAAGATTTGGGCAATGGCTCAGCCATGCCTGAGAATGTAACAAAAGGACCATCACCTAGTTCCAAACAATAGAAATGAATTCACGACTTGAATCTAGCTTAAATTTATGTTGCAGAGAGCTCGAATCACAGTTGGTGTCTCCGATTCTACTCTCATTGTTTTGGCATTGGAGACTGGACGATTGAAGTTAACTTACTCTATCCATGATCTCACTCACCGGAGATAAACTGGAGCAGACGTGTAAAGTAAGTACTGTTAATATGATTCTTCCTTGCAAGCCATAATTATATATAATTATTGATTTTTTTAGAAATTCTACAAAATATGCCTACCTGTCATTCTTGAGATGGTTTGTTGTTTTCTTAATCTCCAAAAACCTTACCCAACTGGAGACGTAACTTATAACCAAATCAATTTTAGTTTGACAAATTAATGATTATCATGATGGCTATGACAATAATTCATCAACTGAAATTCTCTTATCTTCCTAATGATTTATATTAAAATAATGTACAATAATACATCAACTAAATCCTCTTATCTTCTCATTGATTTATAGTACAATAATGCATATAAAAAACCAAGTTCAAAGTGTTTTCGTCACTCAACTACAATAGTTTGGTTCACTAATTAAAATATATTTGTTAAGTTTTTGCTAACAAGATAATAACCACTTTGTTAATCTTTTGTGTTTTAATTTATTTTACACTTAATAATTAGAGTTCATTAATCCTATAAATTTACGTTTAATTTGCATATTTAGGTAATAATTAATTATTAGGATTGGTTATGTCATAATTAACGTTCAATTTTTTTAGTAATACATGTAAAGTGAAATTCATCATATAATAATAATTTTAAATTTTATAATAAATATTATTTTGAATAAAAAATGATTATTTTGGTTGATTATTTCAAAAATATGGTATATATTTTAGAAAATTTAATTTTTCGTTATAAATGTTTATTATGATGTATTATATAATAATAAAATTTTATTTTATTACAAATATTATTAAAATTTTGAAATTATTAGTGGGATATCCTGCACAGAATATTTTGAGACAAACTATCGCATCCGAAAATACACAACTATACATATTTTCCATGTTCCTTCGTATTTTAGTGTAATAATTTATGGATATTGCATCTTTTATAAAAACACAAACTGAAATAATGATGAAAAATACAAGATAAGGGTGCAGCAATATACATATATAGTTTTTTCTAGACATCAAATATGTGGCTACTCGGCCTTCGTTCTTGAAAATATTCTTGTAATTTTTATTAATAGAAATTCAACAAAACATTACAACCCGTGGCTCGCTTTGCATCGAATTAAACCACATGCTCCACCGCTTATGCGGGCCCGTCAGTTTCTTTGAGTTTCATTCTTGCGAACGTACTCCTCAGACGAGATACTTAACAGACTTTTCAATATCAAGAGGAATTAGATAAAGATAAAATTTTGGCTCTCCAAACTTCTCCAATTTATAAAACGTTATGCACATTTACAAAGTCCATACTCTATTTAATTACTTTAGGCACACATACACACACAGATACACATATTACATATATTTTTCTGTGCTATCATTATCCATATATGCATTAGTCTACCATTTCTTACCAACTGATAACCTTGGAAGATTCCTTCAAACTTTAAAATTCTTATATTATTTCTGTCAACTTCTTCCATTATATAAACCCCATTTCTCGACCCTTATCATCCTCCAATTTTTCTCCTCATCCCCATTTCTTAGTCCCAAAAAATCACAAATCTTATTACAGTATTCGATTTTATATCATACTATCATATTTAAAGCTATGATTTCCATGCAAAACTCCATTATTTTCATGCAAAAATCTCCTCTTTTTCTGATATGAGTGGTGTAATTTCAGCATTCTTGTCTAGAATTAGACTTCTCCAATCATTCTCAGTAGCTTTCTTATACTGGTTTTACGTTTTCTCATTAGCAAAATCTAATTAATCTCACCATCTTCTCACACCATCAATCCTATAATTAAAAAAAAAAAAAAAAATTAAAAAAAAAAAACAAAAACTCAAGAAAATCTAGTCCCTTCTTGCATCACAACAAGTCCAACAACCCCAGAAAAAAAAAATTTACTCCCATTTTGCATCACAACAAGTCCAAAATCCTAGAAAAAAGAAAATTGAAAAAGAAGTTTGAAAAAAAAGAAAAAGAAAAAGACAATGTCATCCGTAAACATAATCTCGAGTTCATCGGAGGACGACAAGAAGAGGAAGAGAAAGATCTCGAACCGGGAATCGGCGAGGCGCTCGAGGATGAAGAGGGAACAGCACATGAAGGATTTGAACGACCAGATCGCGTATTTCGGGTCAAAGAGCGGCGAGCTCGCGCGGAAGATCGCCGAGATAGGGCGGCGCTACGCGGCGGTGGAGGCGGAGAACAGGATCTTAAGGTTGCAATGGGAGGAGCTGAATAAGAGGCTGCAGTTATTAGAGGAAATGGTGGCTTATTATAATAGAAATTCTTGCATTAATGTGGAAGATGATGGTGATTGTTTTGTGAGGGATGTTTTGCAAGATTTTGATCTTGAACGGCCGTGGCTGCCGCCGGCTTTTCAGTCTCAGGCTGTTGGTGGGATTTATCAGTTTTGAAGGGTGGGGGAAAAACACACAGATACATGTGTGGGTGTGTGTGTTTTTTGGTGGTGGGAGGCCGACATGGACAAATGGGTGCTAAAGGTTAGTTGAAGCACTCTCCAATTAAAAAATTACACAAACCTAATATTTTGTATGTTTTAAATATTTTATTTTATTTCAGCACCTTTTGTGGTCGGAAAAATATGATTCTTCAAAGTTAATTTTTTGCGTCCATGCCTGATGGGGATAGAGGCATTTTGTGGATGATAACTTGTAAATTAAAGTAGAATGTGCATTTCTCCAAAGTTTCTTGTTTTTTCTAGGAGCGACACTACTCTGAATTAGAAGTGAGCAAAATACCCGAAAATTCGAATATCCGAACCGACCAAACCGAAATTTAAAATTTGGTTTGGTTTTTTTCGGGTTTTGGTTCGGTTCAATTTTGATTTTTCATAAATTTCGGTTTTGCGGTTTAGTTCGGTTCGATTCGGATATACTGTAAACCAAAAAAAAACGAAAAATTGAATTTATATTTAATATTATATTATATATATATATATACATATATATATATATATATATTGGATTTTCGGTTTCTCGATTTTTCGGATAATTTTATAATACTGAAAAATAGTATCTCTCTCATAAGGAGCAGAAACCAAGGAGATTTATATAATAAGATGAAATCATGCAAAAGGTTAATAAAAACAGCTAATAATAACTGCCAACTCCACTATAGAAAACTGAGAAAAATATTTCAAGATCGCCAATCACATAAAAAAAATTAGACAAATATCTCGCAATAGTAGGATTTTATAATTATACACGTAAGACCTCCCATTTATACACACATACTTCAAAAACAGCAACTCAAACAACCCTATACAGAAACAAATCAAACCAAACAAACAAAAAATACACAGAAGAAGAAAAAAAAAAAACCAAACTAAACTCTAAATTTATGAAACCTCCATGCAGACAAAGAACATATAGCTGTCCCTTTCCATTGAACAATGAGGCCCTTCCCATTCAACCCGAGCTTGCAAGAATTGCCACAATCGAACATTCTAAGGCTCAATCTCGCATGATCAAGTGCCAATGAGCTCAACTCCTTCTCCACCATCCCAAACTTTGCAAAAAAGGCCCTCCAAACATCAATCCCCACAATTCTAGACCTCCTCTCCTCCCCCTCAGCTCCCACAGTTGTCCTCACCGAAGGGCCAATCAGATTCGCTTCGACAAACTCTCTCTCCACAGGAGCATTCTTCAAGCAATCCTCCACACAATCAAAGTAAGCGCCATAGTAGAAAATGGCCTCAACAAACCGGTTCACAAACACCGGTGAGTTCACACTCCCCTCGGGTTCACACACAATCATCACACATGGATTGATGTTCTTGATGAATCTCATGAGAGATTCCAGGTGGTTTGGACACACAATCATGAACTTCAATGCGTTTGATGCATATACTACTGTTTTCTCATCTGAATCGCGCCTTTTTTGGAGATTTGAGATATCATCAAGCTTGATCAAGTGGAAGGAGAAGCTCAAGTTCAAGGAGTTAGCCAGAGTTCTGAGACGAATGCCTGCAGCCTCCTCGAGCATGAGGCCAGAGCTCACCATCACAGCGGTTATCTTGTAATGCTTCAAAGGGGATTCATTTTCAGATGCTAGAGCTTGCATCAGGATCACGTGGTGGAGCCCACAACGCATCTCAAGATCAATGATGTGGACTTTTTTGGAAGAGGAGACATGATCAATGAGTTCTTGAATCCCAGCCAACTGAGCTACTTGATTTGGAGGCAGTTTTTGGTGAAATGCTGCTAAACCTGACGCTGAGGCTATGGGATTAATTTTCTTGGTCATGGTTTCTTCATTGAATCTTCCTGTTTCTCGAGCAATCTTGTCAAGGAGAGCCTCGGAGAAATAGTAAACTAGTCGCCTTATCACATTTGATTGGCTAAAACTAAAGTTATGGCAGAGTGAAAGAAGCTTCCCTGCAGCAACATATTGCTGATTGCTCACTTTCTCAGCAGAGGAGAGAAGATCCTGCACCAGTTGGAGGTCTGCAACGTGGTCTGAGGCGAGGCCTAGGAAGGCGCTGGCGTAGGGGTGGCTGAGGGCAGAAAGCTCGCCTCTGGCATTCGTGTTGGACCTGATGAAGTTCACTGCAGCCAGCTCGATAATGTCATTGGTTGACAACGGTGAGGGAGGAGGCGAGTTTTGTGCCCCCACGGAAGTCAAGTCGTGTAGCTTTTTGCTACCCGGTTTGCTCATCTTGCTTGTGTAGTTGTTCCTCAGAATCTCGAGAGATGCAGTGGGAAATGTATATGATTTCTCTTCATTTTGTTGTGATTTTGGAGGAGAAACAATGTCAAGGGATAGATCATTTAGGCTGCCCCCTTTTGATAGAAATTTAAGTTCTTTGTTCTCTGCAGAAGCCTTGCACGCCTGAGGAACACCAAGGTTAGGATAACACGAAATGGCTTCAAGAATCATTGCAAAAAAAATGAAAAAACTCGCAAGAAGTAGACTTGTTTATTACCTGAAAGGAGCAAAACTGATCTCCTGAAATCCCAGTTGACATTGTGAAACAGGTTGCAACGATGTATTAACAAGTTCTTGGTTTATGTACACTGTTTCTATGACAAGATTAAACGCAGTGAGAGGTTTTTCAGGCTAATGTTACGTTAACAGAAGTGATGAAAACTTGCTGTCTGAAAATACAAGTGAAAAAATAGGTTGATGTTTACAAAGGAGACAGGCGTAGATAACTACTAAGACAATGAGCAAACATCAAGAAAAGTTTAACCAGTTCAATTTTGTCTCATTTGGCCAACCTAAGACTATATAGATTTGATTTGGTGCTATAAATGGAAGTTACGAGAAAACATACAAGAAAAGACATGGCAGTTGGCATGTATGACAAGAAGATCAGTCCAAAAAAATAAAAATAAAAATTCTTGCATTGTAAGTTTTTTGATTGATCATTTCGACTGATGACATGAAATTTGATAATAAAAGATCTCTCAGATGAGACGGCCGCACAATTTTAATGGAACGAATACGAAAATGATCAACTGATAGTAACTGAGGCTGAAATTTGATCTGTGGAGCATGAAAAATAGAATTGAAAAGAATAATAGTTGATTTATTAAGACTAGAAGCAGAAAGATTGATTTACTTATGTCAATGAGCACATGGTTTATAGTGTGAAGGAGGGAATGCAGATTCTTTTAATTGAGCTTACATACTTTTGCTGCTTTTTGCTGGAATGGTTGGATCGCTGTGTTTTTCCACAACGTTTGCAGTGTGCACTGTAAACTTAAAATTCAGAAACATACCCCAATTAGAATTGACGTTTGCCATGATCGGAAGCGATGAAATTAGTTGTTATCCCTTTTTGCCTTTCAATTATCACACCCAAAGTTTTTGATGGATTCTTAAATTTTGTTTTTGATAAGTTAAAAAAAAACTATTAACCGTACAATTATAAGGGTGTATCTTTTATAGGCAAAGACATGATTTGAAACCAATTGGGTCTAACATTATTCGGCCTATCCATCAAGAAACCGAAATAGGCTCAAAACGCCGTCGTTTCGTTTATTGAAAACGCATGCGGCTCATGCGTATTCACTTAAATGAAGACACATTTAGCTCATGCATTTTTCCTATTTTCAGATGTTAAAAAAAGCTTCCCATCTTGGAAACATTTTCGTAGAATATACCAAATCAAGAATTTTCCCAGTATTTAATTAGATTGGATTTACTCCTCTTATCCCTAAAAGTTATTTATTTCCACTATTTACTGCATGATCTTGTGTTTACAGGTAAATCCAATACATTTGTGATAATGTCAAATTTACCTGTTTTCTTCTTTTTGTCAGCATAGTTCAATTATTTTCTTCTCTGCGAACAGGGTGAGTTTTTGTTCTTGTCGGGTGAATGTCTCTAGTATTTCATACCACCAGGCTTTTCTTGCTTGTTTACTTCCACCTATCATCAAATAGGTGATTGCATCAGCCTTTTATAATTTAAACCTGTTATAAAATACTCTGCTTAATTTGGTTTTTCTATTATATTTATCTACAATTATTTTAGAAGTATTTCTTCTCACAAATATGATAATATCCTTATTTTAATATTTACTATATATAAATTTTATATTTGATATAAACTATGAACCATATTGTCCCTTTTATTTATTTATTACTAGCAGGATGGTACATATTACCCATATGAATATGTTTAAATTTAAATAATAAATACATGTAAAAAATAGATAAATCATACCACAATTTTGAATAAATTTAGATACTAAAAAATGTTGTATTATATCAAAATTTGTAATATATGTAAAATTAAATCTGTCCTTACGAAAATTAAAGTATAAGGATTTTATAAGCATAATATAAATTAAAAATTTAAGAATTGGTACTTTAATGATAGTAATATAATATATAAATAGATAATGACTATTTTTTTAGTTTGCAAACAACAAAACATAACACAGCTGTAATGTAAATGGAACATATTGTTGTTTTCAAATTTTAAAGAGATTTCTGCAAACTTATATAAAGAGAACACTGTAATCTCCAAAAACAGTTCAAATATCTCAAAACAAATTCTGACTTTTCTTCAAGTCACAAAAATGTCCAGTTCTAGCAAGGCTTTTGAGAGAGAAAATCATGTGCAAACTTACTGTTTTCAAGGAGACGACAGCATGTGTGACTCTGACCTGCTCTTTTATGAAGAGCTACGAATCTCGGCTCATTGTGGTGCTCTTGATGATCTGTATCTTGACAAAGCTTCTCCGCCATTTCAAGCTTGTAGGGACGGCTTGGCGACGCCTTCCAGCAACGATCCCCGAGATTGGCAGCCAAACGAAGAGGAGAAGAGGCCGTATGCATTTCCCTCTGCAGCCGTGGAGATCTTGAGACACTTCAGAAGCAGAGCAGGTGCAGAAGACGGCGGATTAAAGAGAAACGAGGCGAAGGGACAGCGCCAACGGTCACCCCATCCAACGATGTCGGTTACTCAGCTGATCGAGCTGGCTGTGAGGAGTTTCATCCATTCCAATTCCGAAACAGGAAAGGATTTCCATCTCTCTGCTGTCATTCATCCGTATAAAACCGCCTTCTCGAGCCTCTCCAGATGCAAGTCTGAGGATATCCGGCTCGTGCAGGATCTCCTGTCGTGTGCTCGAGCAGTGTCCAATCACAGCCACGATTGTGCTAGTGAGCTTCTTGAGGAGTTCAGCAAGCTGAGCTCTGGCTCGACCAATGTGATGCAACGTCTGGTCTACTATTTCGCTGAATCTTTACACGAAAGGATAGGGATCGAGACGCGATTACCAGTGAATACAAGGCCATTAGAATTCGTACCTCCAATCTCGGAAACAGCTGCCTTAATCGAAAAATTACCTTTCAACCAGGTTATGCAGTTCGCGGGTGTTCAGGTAGTGTTAGATCACATATCATCGCGTGCCAAGGTGCATGTTGTCGATCTTGGCCTCTACGGCGGACTCAGACACGCCGTTTTAATGCAAGCTCTAGCTACTAGGTCTGGATGTCCCCTTCAACATCTCAAGCTTACTGCTGTAGCAGCTCAGTCGAATCTTCTGGTCGAGGAGGTAGGCATTCGTCTCCAAAACTTGGCCAAGTCCTTGAATCTGAGCTTCTCTTTCCACGTCATCACCTTCGAGGACATCCTGGATCTTCATCAGAGCGTTCTCCGCCCAGATCCTGAAGAAACAATCATCGTTCAAGCAGCACACATCTTGAGGTTCATGATTCCGAAGCTTGAAAACTTGATGGCAGCCATACAAAGCCTCAACCCTCACGTGATGATCATCACTGAAGTCGAAGCTAATGTTGATTCTGAAGTTTTTGTCAACCGCTTCATTGAGGCTCTCCTTTTCTTCGGGGCTAGTTTCGACTACGTGGAGCATTGTCTGAAGGATGATCTTGCAGCGAGAAACTACATCGAATCTGAGTTCTTTTGCCCTTTGATAAGACACGTTGTTGCGGCCAAGGAAGAGGAGAGGAAGTTCAGAATTGTAGGCATCAATTTCTGGAGGGTTTTTTTGCAAGGTTTTGCATGGCGGAGACGGAGCTGAGCAAACTAGCGCTCAATCACGCAAATTCTGTGCTCAACATGTTCGACTGTCGTGATTCTTGCAGACTTGGCCTAGATGGGAACAGCCTCATCGTTGGATGGAAGGATACACCAACATTTTCATTATCTGCATGGAAGTTTCAGAAGATAGGATCAATGTGAAAGATCAGCAAATTGGCTTCTGTCTCTATCATCGTTTCTTCACTTTTTTGTGTATTTTTAACAGTTAATCTGTACGCTTCAAAGGGGCACATTACATATCATTTTGATCTGATTTTTGTTTGATTTTTGCTGTTTTTATGAAGCAAACACATGAGAATTTACAGCTTAGAGATTCACAGCGAATAACTTGCTCTAAGGGATTACCATTTTACTTCATTCTATGGCTGTTGATCCTCTCTCTCTCTCCAATTTTACAAAAAAAGTCCACTTTTATATGGACAAATCTATCTACAATAACAAGATATGTTGGTGAGAAGTTTCCCTTCAACCTAGCATTTTGAGTCACCTAATTAAAGGGAGTGTGTGAGTAATTTTGAATTTCTTCATAAAAATAGTAATAGTTTTGTTCTCTTTTAATTTGATGTAGCTACTGAGTTACTGTTACTCTCTCTCTCTCCTATAGAGAAGTCCACTTATGTGCAGACAAATTCTGTTCACAATAACTACATCAGCTGATACACAGACAAAGAAAGAAAGCTGTTGACACAGAAGTTTCTCTTGTTTTTCTAACTACTCTGTCGATTTCCATATATAGCAAAACGGATTATCGGAAATATAAATGGTTTACACAACTAACGTCCTAAATCATCACAAATCAAATCTAATCTTCCAAAATAAGCAAACTAATCTAGTGGCTAGCTATTCTTAGATTTTCAGCTTCTTCGAAATTCGAGTACACCCTAAACCCTAAGAGATCAAATTTTCAGCTTTTAAATTCTTCCACTCACACTCACCATATTTGAGGGGAAAAGGCAGTAATTACTTATAGGGTTCATTATAATTTATAGCCTGAACTTTCTGTATTTTTCGATTTATGGCCTCGACTTTAATTTGTCTTTTATAGAAGAAAATTTTCAACTAAGCCTGATTGAAATTTCCCAATCTGAAAATGTGAATGGTATGATGAGTAAAATGAGGCTGATTTTCAATTTTCTACCTGAACAAAAAATGACGTGGTTTATGTCCACATTATCAAATAAAAAAATTAAATGCCACAATTTAAGTACAACGATATTTCCTTCCCCTTCATTTAAAATGAGGATCATTCTTCTTCACATCAGAATGAACGAAAACCATCAATGGAGAAGAATCGATCCTTATTTTAATTGAAGGGATGTAAATGATGGTGTATTTTATTTGATTAGTGGATATTAGCGACGTTGTTTTTTGTTGAGATGGAATATTGAAAATCAACCTACTTATCATCTCTTAATTTTCTCACACTTCTGCCGTTGGAAAATTTTAACCGAGCTATAATTGAAATTTTTATCAAACTTCATGCTATACGCAAAATAAATCAAAGCTGAGGTTATAACTTGAAAATCACTGAAAGTTCAGACTATAAACTATAATTAACCCTTATTTATATGGTACTCACCGTGTAATTATCATTGTTAAGATGTGATTGCTTCAAGACTTGACACATACACCTTCCGATCTATCAACATTTATGTGACTTCTTTCATCAGTGTAACATCATTCTATTCTATTTGAATCTCATTAATTACAAATGCAAATATTTTAAAGGGTAAAGGGTCGATTTTGTCTCATCGTTTGAGACGTTTACTAAAAAATGTCCCTTTATTTAGATAATTACAATTAGATACCCAAAAATTTTTGCGGGACATTTTATTCCAAAAAATGAAACATTGGGTACCTAATGGTAATTACCTAAACAGTGGGATATTTTTGAGCAAACGCCCCCAACGGTGGACAAAATCGACCCTTTATCCTATTTAAAAAAACTAATAGTCGAAGACAAGAATGAGAAATGGAACCTGAAAGATTTCTGAGGCATATCAGCCTTTGGCATAAAAGTGAGCATCATCCAAGCTATTATACCTCCATCAAATGCACAAAATCAAGATTATAACAAGTTAGCTTCATAGCCGAAACTAGTTCATCTAGCATCACATAAATTGAGATCGAGCAAGGATGCGACTTATCAGCAACGAAGAAGCTATGAGCTGCTCCATTCATGTTGATCCAGCTACATCCGGGAACTTTTCTCAACCCTCTTTTCCTCATAACCTGCCTAACTTCTGCCACAACGTCCCACCTCTTTGAAGACGCGTATAAATTGGAAAGTGAGATATAATTTGAGGAGTTGTCCGGCTCCATCATGATGAGAGACTTGTATGCCAATTCCTGCATCTCAGAGTTTCCATGGAGTGCGGAAGCACTCAAAAGAGCGCCCCAAATGCTAGGGCTCGGCACAGTACGCATGTTCTTGATGAAATTGAGCGCTTCATCAAGCTGCCCCGATTTACCAAGCATATCAACCATACAAGCACAGATTTCGACTGAAGGTATGATCTTGCATTCAGTCACAACATAATCATATATTCTTAGCCCATCGTGTATCAAACCCGACTTTGAGCATGCAGAAAGAACTCCAACAACTAGTGATGTGTCGGGTTTGATTAATCCGTTTTGAAGCATCCTATCAAACAAAATGACCGCGTTTTCACCTTGGCCGTGTAAGCCGTATCCACAAATCATTGAGCTCCAAGAAATTGCATCCTTTTGAGTGCATTCATGTTCGAATACTTGAGTTGCATAACTCAAACTCCCACATTTGGAATACATGTCGATCAAGGCGTTGCAGAGAGAGAGGTCGTGATTCAACTCCCTCCTAACTGCAAAGCCATGGATTTGCTTCCCTCCAATCAAACCAGCAACCGAGCTACAAGTGGGTAAGATAGCAACAAGCGACACCTTGTTTGGCCCGTTGTCGCCATCTCCACACTGCATTTCGCGGAAAAGAAACAATGCATCATCGAATCTCCCACAATTTGCATAGCCATTGATCATCGCAGTCCAAGCATAGACGTTCCTCCACTCCATTCTATCGAAAACTCTTCTTCCCAGATCAACTTCACCATTCTTTGAGTACATATCAACCAAACCACATCCAATATGAACAGAACTCAAATCCAACCCGTTCCTAACAATGTAGCAATGCAGCTCCCTTCCATGACCACCTTCTTCACCACACAACGAAAGGAGCGTGGAGACTGTAAACGCATCGAATTTAAACATATTCCTCTGCATTTCCCTCACAATATCCCAGATTCCCAATCTAAATAAAGAGCCATTCCAACTCCCCTTCGAATAACCCGAAATCAACACGTTCCACGAAGACGCATTCCTAAGCGGCATTTCGTCGAACACTGTCAAGGCATCATCAAAACACCCAAGTTTCTCATACATAGACATCAATGAATTCCCTGCCACAGTATCGAAAACCAACCCACTCTTCAAGCTCGTCAAATGCACCATTTTCCCCACCAAAAGCTCCCCAAATTCCCCAACAATTTTAAAAATCACAGAAAAAGTGAAGTCATCCACCTTGGCCAAATAAGAGCCGCCGCACATTTTCCTGAAAAGATCCAAACTCTCTCGAAACATCCTGTTTTTCCCATACCCGCTGAGCAGAGTGTTGCAGAGATGCGTGTTCTTGAAACAGAGCGAGTCGAAAACCGATTGACCCTCAAACGGGCGGCTGAATTGACAGTAGGAGAAGATGAGCTTCTGCGCGACAAGGGAATGCTGCGTAAGGCCCAATCGCTGAGCTCTGGCGTGGGATTGAGAGGTGAGTTTGTGCGATTGGGTTTCGATTGAGAGGTCAAGCAGTTTGAGGAGAGAGATTGAGGGATCAATTTCGGCGGAGGTAGCATGAAAGAGTGAAGTGCTCTGAGACGATCTGAAGCAAGTTCTCAGCGCTGGGCTCATAGAGATATTGATCGTATGAATTGGAAGTTCAATTGCCTGAGATAAGCAGAGAAGAAAGTTTTGTCTGTTATTTAGAAGTTGCTGCTGCGTATCATTTATTCATAGGCCGCGAGAATGACTGATTGGGATTTAGCGATTTTACTTGCTTAGGAATCAAAACTAGAATCATTTAAAGCTGCGGTTTTCATAAATCGAATTTCAATTTTTCCGATTCGATTTTTTGGATTATTCACTTTGGTTCGGTTTTAATTTAAAAATGCTGGAGGATACGGGGAACGTCCTCTGTCAAAGTGGCCCTCACTAATATTCATAAGATGAAAAAGCACTTGAATTTTCACTATGTAATTATGCCAATTTTTCACAAATGCAATATATAATTAACTCGTGTTTAGCAAGAATATGGTTTATTGCTTCATAATTGTTCCCTTTTAGCAGCATATGCCAATGTTGTTAAATGGCGGCCATGACGCCGCCATGGCGAATGGCGGTGGCGGGTTTCGAGCAAATCGCTATCGCCATAGTGTGGCGCCGTCCCCTTCCAACCAATAAACAGTAAAAAAGACGACGAAACCTCAATGACTCCGAACCTTCCAAGCAGACAATGAAGTGAGCGCCGTCCCCTTCCAACCAATAATTAGGCATCCGCCGTTCCTGCACAATGTGATGGAGCTCCCATTGGAGCATTCCCGCAGCAGCAAGTTCGCCTGATCCAGATATGAGAAGCTCAGTTCCGTCTCCAGCAGCCCGAACCCATCAAAACAAGCCCTCCAAACATGTATAGGGACATGCCTCAGCATCCTCTCCTCTCCGTCAGCTGCCAACACATTGTTTATGGAAGACCTAAACAATGTGGACTCGATATCCACCCTACTCATCTCTTGACCCTTCAGGCAGTCTGACAGAGAGTCGAACAACGCCCCAAATAGGAACAAACTCTCAACAAAGCGCTCAATAAAATTCGGAGAGTTACAATTGGCCTCCATTTCAGTGACTAACATGATGCAAGGGCTCAGGCTTCTGATCACCTCCATCACATGATCAAGCCTTTCAGCCCTCCCAATCAATGTCACCAGAATGTAGGCTGCATATACAACAACAGATTCGTCAGCATTGAGATCAAAGAGGTCTCGATTCAGCTCCAGAACATCTTCAACCAGAACTACTCCAAAAGTGAACTTCAAGTTCACAGACTCAGCAAACCTAGCTAGCTCCCTACCTGTCTCCTCCAGAACCAACCTTTTTGAGGTGGACGTGACAGCAGTGATCCTAAGATGCTGGATGGGATGCTCATTTCGCCCTGCAGCAACATCCTGCATGAACTGCACCCACTGCACGCCGCTCCTGATCTCAAGATCAACGGCGTGGATCCTCCTCGCCTTATCCAGATACTGCAGAATGGTGTGGCTTCCAACTAGATTGGTGATCTGAGTGACAGGGAATTGCTTGAAATAAGTAGGGATCGAGTTCACACACTTTGTTGGCTCCAGATGCCTGAACACCAGATTCTTCTGCTTCTTCTTCTTCTTATCGTGTTTCTTCTTTTCCTGATCAATCTTCACATTGAGGGCTTCAGAGACGTAGAAAGCCAGTCTCTGAAGAGGAGAGCCGGTGGGAGAGCTCATCTCACCACAGGCCTTCAGGAAATTCATTGCACGTCCGTGCTGCTTATCTGCTACACTCTCTGCACAAGACAGAAGATTTTGGACGAGACAAACTTCAGTAGAATCCTCATTGCTGAGCTCAGAAATGGAGTGGACAAACTTTCCTGCAGCCAGTTTGATGGTCTTTGCAATGGAAAACGACGCACAAGGCATGTCTGAGTTTTCATCATTATCCTCTCTCACGTGCCTCCTCCTACTGTATTTCCTCAAAACCTGAAATGATTCAGAAGGGGATGCACCTGCTCGACTCTTGTTAGGCTCGGCCAACTCCACATCGTCGGAATTGATGCCAATGAACCTCAGTATCTCCTCCTCGCATGAATATGGGAAGGGAGGAGACAGAACATCGAGGTACAGATCATCCAACTGGACGAACTCTTGCAGATTTTGTCGTTGCTCGTAGATTTGATGCTGAGACATCTCATCCTCTGCAAGATCAAAGCTGTTCATCCATTCTTCAATCCCATCAGTATCACTTTCTTGTGATGATTTCTTGTATTCCATTCTAGATTGGTTAGAAACTTAGCTGACAATCAAATTTCTCAGCATGAAACATTCTGCTTTGTCCACTTCCCTAGTAATAAACTGACTAAAATCCAACAAATTTGAACATATTTATATTCAACATAGCAAATTTCTTGTTGAAAGCAAAATATGTACAGAAAAATTTAATATTTTCTAATAGGGAAGGACAATGATCAAAACTGATACATCCAACTGTACCTTCAGCAAAACATATGATGTTTTCCTAGCCACATTATATGCAAGTTAAACATAATAACACAAGCATAACAACGACGACAAAAACAATGCAGTCGAAAAAAATCATTGATATCTCCAAAGTGATTCTGAATTTCATAAGATATGTCTTCTGGGACAGCTCTGATCAAACTTTTCAACTCCTTTACAAGATTCATCGGCATGGAGGGTTTTTTTTTTATTATTATTCACATTATTTGCTCAAATTTGATACAGTGAAGGCAATCTTGGGCTTGACATCAATAGTTAAACTTACACTAACTGAAGTTGCTGTCAAAGTTCTTCCAATAAACTAAGAATAACTACATAGGACTGTAAGAAATATTAGAAAAATCAAACATAATAAAATTTACACTCAATAAAGCTGCTGCCAAAGTTATTCATACAAACTAATTAAGAATAGAAACTACATAGGATTATCAAAGATATTAGGAAAATCAAACACATATTTGACCATACTAGTAGAAAAGGTAACATGACTTGTCCTCCAAATAATCTTGACTTACCATGTCAGGCTGTTCTTATGCACAAAAAGAGTGCAATCTTGGGCATGATATATATAGATAAATTCACCACTTGATTGCAATCAAATCATTCAACAAATAAATATACACTAAAATAAAGAGAACAATTTGCATATACAAGCTACTTACCAAAGCTCTTCCAACAAACTAACAAAACAAACTACGTAGCATCATCAAAATTACTAGGCACAGCAAACCTCCAGGCAGAAATTGAACTCATTGGTGTCCCCTTCCACCCAATGATCAAGCTCTTCCCATCCATACCAAAGGTGAAGCAGCTTCCAGAAGCGAAGTTCTTCACCACGAGGTTCGCCTGGTACACCGAGGACATACTCAACTCCGTTTCCTCAAAGCCAAAACGCGCAAAAAAGGACCTCCAAACACCCATACTCACATGTCGGATCTTCCTCTCCGTCCCCTCAGTCGCCACCACATTCCTTATCGATGAACTGAAGCATGTGGCTTCAGCAATGCATCTCTGCTCCACACTCCTCACACAGTCCGCCATGGACTCAAAGTAAGTACCATAAAACAACAGAGCCTCCACAAATCTCTCCACAAAAACCGGAGAGTTGCAATTCGCCTCCACCTCTGCCACCACCATCACACGAAACCTAAGCCCTCTCACCACCTTCATCACATGATCAAGCCGGTCTGGCCGTCCAATCATGTTAGTCAATGTGTACTCCGCGTACACAGCAACAACCTCATCAACATCCCCCCCAGAAAAACTCTTCTCGTCAAGCTCCAATAAATCTTCCACCACAACTACCTCAAAGGAAAACGACAACCCCAACGAGCGAGCAGAGCTCACCAGGCGCCTCCCAGTTGCCTCAACACCCGCCTTCATCTCCCCACCAACACACACAGCACTAATCCTTATACTCTCTATAGGAACTCCACACCTATCCACAAGAGCTTGCATCAAGATTATGCAATGTATACCTTTCCTAATCTCAAAATCAATGAAATGTACCTTCCTTGCCTCACCTACATTATCCACCACAGCTTGCATCCCTGCAAACTTGGTGATCTGTGAGATAGGGAGCTCGTTGTGGAAGGCGATCATAGTCTCATCCGGGCTCCTCACAGCCACCAGAGGATCCTCAACCTTCTTTCCCAACCCTTTAGGCGTGACTCGCCCAGTTTCCCTATCAATCCTCTCATACAAACCTTCTGAGAAATAGAACACTAGTCTCTCCACCACACTGCCTCTAGCAGAGCTCATTCTATCACACTCGAGCAAGAGCTCGTACGCCTCCTCGTACTTCTTCTTGTCCACCTTCTCCGCGCATGATAGCAAGCTCTGTACGAGGCAAACTCCGACGTAATCCTCCTCAGAGTGGCAGAGAATCGAGCTTGGATACGGGTGGCTAAGAACAGAGAGCTCATCACACACTTTGGAGGAGGATTTGATGAACTGCGCAGCACCTAACTGAATCAAAGTCTCAACCGATGGGCTGGAAATCATCTGCCCTTCTCTCTCATAAACTGAGAAATTCAAATTCTCACCATTTAATTTTCTGCACCTGCTTGCATACTTATTCAGAATGTTGAATGGTTTTTCTGGAGAGTTGATCGAAACAACTTTTTTCAAATCATCATGAAACAAATGATCTGAACTTGTGAAATCATCAAAGAAATCTTCAGCTGAAGAACTCTTGCCACGGCTATAAGAATCGATATCCATAGCTGAATTTTCTAAGGTGTGATCGTCTACATAGAATCTCTCGTTTTGGAAAAGACTACTCAACATGATGAAATTTGTAGTATTGAAATCCCTCAATATTTCAAGAATATGTGTGATCTTATGATACCATTATAAGCATATCTCTTGAAATTTTCTTTCTCTAATCTTATATAATGCAATAATATTAAACTACATCTTCAGCCAGCCTGCAATTTTGGTTGTGTATTTAACTCCGCCGACTATTTTCTTGACATCATTAATCAAACATTAAGCGTTGCGTCATGGGAAAAATTCGAAGGAATCACGACAAAAACGTCAAGTTTGTATTTATAAGTTTCTCAGCAGGCTAAGACACAATAGAACCTATATATACCTATATATATATATATATACACACACACATATATATGTGTGTGCAGTGGATCCAGGCGATAAGCTAAAATTTTCAGTCATCTTCTTATTCGGGGCGGGCCGGCGGCTAAAGAAGGAGGTGACCAATGACCATGACAGTTTTCCGACAGGGTAAGGAGAAATTGCCCGTCGGGGGGTCGGCCGCCACCTCCAGCCCCTATATGTGTTTTAGCTTACTAAGCTATATTTCAAAGTTAAAATAGATAAGACTATCATAGATTTAATCAATTTATTTGTTTGAAAAAACACTTTTATACTACTATCTAATAGATAAGTAGATTAATATCATATTACACTTTGTTCTTAAATTAATTAAATATATAAGAAGGGTATAATAGGCAAATCAAATAGTTTAAACCAAAGCTATTTTATAATAGGTATAGATATACAATTTCATTTGGATCCAGAAAAGGATACATGAACACAAAGCAATTATAAAATATTAAGCTCAACAAACAGGTTGTAATGGCCAAAAAAGTAATAAAAGAACAAATGAATCTATACAAAATTAAGTCTGTTTTCCAATACTAAGATGACAAAACAATTTGGGTTTTTTCTTCAGGTTTTGCAAAAGAATTGGGTCTTGTTGTAATTCTTCAAAAGCTGATGGGTTGTTCTGAACTTTTTCGTCAATTGTGAGGTCTGATTGTAATTTTGCAGAAGTTGAAGGAAATTTTTGCAATTTATCCAAACTTAGGGGGCTTTACTAAAAGTCTTCTGAAACCCAAGGTCTAATTTGCAATTTCTAAAAATATGAGGACATAATTAACTAAATAATTCTTAACACTGTGGATTCATCCCTTTAGGGACATCCAAGTAATATTGATTTTCTTTGTTAACATAGAGGTCTACCTTCCACCAATTAAAAGAAGGAGGTCTACCTTCCACCAATTAAAAGAAGGAAAAAGATAAATGTACATAAATTGTACATACATAATACCCCTAAATTTTAAATTAAATTGGATTGACTTTATTTAAATTAATTTTATTACTAATTATATTATTTCCTTATTAAATTGCTCCTATTATATTTTTTGTAGATATAAATGAAAATTTGATTTGATTGATTTGAAAATAAATATGTAGATATCCAATATAAAAATTAATCTTTTCCTAGATCTATAAATATCTAAATTTAAAAAAGTTTATTTTTCCCTAAATTATTACAGAATGATATATATGTAATATATTAATTATTATAAATTAATCAATATTTATAAATTAATTTTAAATATAAAATACCTAAAAAGTCCAATTCAGTTACTGGGTATAGGATCAATTCGGTTAATAACCATACTGTTTAAGCACGCCTACATATTAGGATCCAAACCAAAAGGGTCGAGTATGGACCTAAGATTTCTTTTTCTCTTCACAGATTCCTATGTTATTCTGAAAAGAATATAGGATAAAATAAAGAAAATTCATATACATATATACACGCCAGAGCCCGGCCCGGGATGCGGCCGTAAAGAAAGGCGTGCCTGGGGATTTCCTAAGTTGCATTGTAGCATTTCACCGTCCCAACCAAAGCAAGACACTCCTCGAGTGCTTTCAGAAGATGGTCCGGGTGATCTTCAAGACGTGCATAGCCATAGTCGGACTGCAACGAGCTAAGAACCCTCCCGACTATCTAGACAAGGATTGAAAAGGTTTCAGCGATGAGCTCGATTCACATGTTTCCAGCTAGAACAAACTCGAACAGTAAGAAGCTTTAGTGAAAAAATTACCTTTCGTGCATAGCCACCAAAAGCTACTCCACTTATCAAAGCATGCAATGCTTCAGGTGAGTCAAGAGGCGCCTTCACACCCTTCGAATCATCTGCATTAGAACCCGTAAAACTTAAGAAGGCTAGCTACTTGTACCAAACTAAACCGCATTGTTAGTAGTTTAGTACCGGATATGGTGGTGGTTTGAAAAAGCCTCTCCCTTTTGAGCCCCTCAACTGTGTGAGCATTTGTACCGCCAGCTAGTTGAAGAAAACCTGCGGTATCATTTCCATGATAATGTTCGACGAAAATATTGAAGTTATTCATATATCTCTTCTTGAAAAAAGTATTCCTTAACGGAAAAGAAGATAATCCTAAAGAATCAACAAGAGCACAGAGAAGAGAATAGCAAGTTCACCAAACCTTTTGGCTTGTCTTCTAGAGAGGCTAAATGTAAAGCAAATTTGATTGTTTCCCTCGTTGTGCCTCGACCAATATCTCCACTCATAGGGCGGCCGTCCAACTACAGTTAGCACAAGCACTTATGTGAAACTTTTTTTTATAGTTTTCTTGGTTTCTCAATCCATGTCCCATTTCATCAAATGAGATTTCTTTTTACATCAACTCGTTTGTGTGTGTGTGAAGAGTGAGGGGGGAGGGGGGGGCAGGATTTACGACAACGGAACCTGCCATAAATTGAGGCAATGGAGGTTCGTCTTCATTGTTGCGTACATAGAATCCATTGCAGGTATAGTCAGCTCCCCCAAGTCAGGCAAGCTAACCTGCAATTACACGCACACCAAAAAAACGGCAACTTAAATTTTTTGTCGTGTTATATTCTGATAGTCGAGATGTGATCAAGAAAGAATGATTCACCCACAGCTACAAGCCTCAGCTTGTGAATGGAATCTCCCAGACCATTCCAGAGTTCTTGGAACGACTCTGCCTGCCTACGAACGCTCACTACATTAACTAGCCGAATATAATACACAGATATCAACACATAACGACTTCTCAATTTATAGAGACGAAACATAAGGGTTTTTTCTCCTTCTTATGAGTAGAAATAGAAGATTAGACATGTAATGAAAAGGTCCGTATTGAGTTTCAAAATGCAGGTAAGGCAATACTTGACCACTAATGCATCCTCTCTACCACCGGCGGACCCAAGAGGAGCCTGGGGGGCTAAAGCCCCCACCACAAAATCTTTTTATATTCTTTTCTTTTAAAACCATCAAATTATCGGGATATTTTATGTGAATCATTGTACATCAACAGGTCAAACGTAAACAAATTGTCTTTTCAAAACTCAGACTCAGAATTTAGAAAATATAGCCCCCCACCAGGGGCTTTTTCTGCGTCCACCTCTGCCCCTGCTCACTCCTTTCTTGGCAACTCAAGAATTTCAACAACTTCTAAGCTTAAATGACAATACAACCTTACGAAAAAACAAAAAAAAAATTATACTTGAACAATATAGAGTATAACTAGTTTGAAGTGCAAGGAAGTACCTTCCACTGGTGTGAATTTCAATTGCATCAACTTCATCCCGTTGAATAAGTTCAGCTGTAGCAGCAACATCTCGTACGTATGTAATTGCTCCTGCCTCGGTAGACTAAATATAAGGATCTCAAAGCAAATATAGAAACAAATTTGGTGGAAATAACAGTCACACTGGTAAAGAGTTAGACGAGAATGACATTTGAAGCGTATGCCAGAAC
This sequence comes from Monilaria moniliformis, assembly GCA_034509125.1. Taxonomy (NCBI): domain Eukaryota; kingdom Viridiplantae; phylum Streptophyta; class Magnoliopsida; order Caryophyllales; family Aizoaceae; genus Monilaria; species Monilaria moniliformis. The sequence continues at coordinate 27,120 of JAYDZE010573745.1, forward strand.
AAAGAGGCTTACTTATATTATCATATGGGCAGATTGGTAAGCAGCGGCCACAGCCATAGCATCGCTCAGCTAAGACGCCCTAGTTGAAACGATAAATATAAAGCAATGACATAGTTGCATAAAAAAAGTATGAGAATAAACATAAATAAACCTTGGATAGACCAGCTTTGCCCGAATTTGAGAAGATTGCATCGGCAGGGCAAACATTCTCACATGGCCTCGAGCAATCCGGTGGACAATCATCTGGATTGAATTCTGGCAAAATATTGAGTTAAGTCTCCTTTGATGGGTACAATACCTTGTTTTTAAAAAAAAAAAAAAAAAAAAAAAAAAAAAAAAAAAAAAAAAAAAAAAAAGTGGATTTTTAAGCATAAACAATGAAGTCAACTTAGAAATATTGCGAATTTATCCGTCACTTTGTATTCTAAATATCATTGCCAATCAATCATTAAAACACAGAATGTACAAGTTCCACAGCTTAGAGAGCAGAGAATACCAGCTTTCCTAAAGTGCAGATCTTCACCATCATTCACACTAATCATCACCCATGGCCTTCGTATGGGGAGAATAGCTTGTGCTGCTTCAATTCCGTCGTTTACAGCATTCAGAACAGATGCCTCAGCAGCACAATCAATGCAGTCAACTACGACACCACACGAGAGCAACTCTATAGTTATAGAAGTCGTTCCAAATTACATAATCCAACCCCAATCTTCGAAAACTGACTCCACATTTTACATTAGATGGACCTAGGCTACCAAAAGATTGAGATGGATGCTCCAAAATGAGATGAAAATCGACAATGTTTCAGAAAGTTGACGCTATTAGACAAGTTACAGAACCTAGAACTTACTAGAATAAGAAGACTAGCTTACTGTGAATGGCTTAAACAGATAGTAATTTCATTTACTAAAAGCTCAAACTATTTCAATGCTGGGACGTAGCAGCTTTCGTCCTCCAACACACAAATATAATCCCCTTCCCCTTTCCGCGCATATAACCCCACAAATATAATCCCCTTCCCCTAAATCCCAAATGTAAATTCGACACACAATTTTCCTACTATACTGTTATTTACATCCATAATCAAATAACGTTAAACACCACTATATTAAGGCAAATGAAAATTTGATGCACCTTTGATGATGAAAATGGACTAAAACTTTGAGGATGGATGTAAACTGAATTAGGAGCTAATTTACTATCACTTTTAGTTCCAATATTCAATCTTTGAACAATTATATAGACTCCAAAAATTACTATTCTAGATTGCCACTCCTCATCTACAAATTACAACATTGCTGAAAAAGAAAAACTCAAACATGTAAAGCATAGCAATGAAGAAAACCTCACATATAAATCTGAACTGTTATACCTCCAGCAAGAGTGTAAACCAGAGACAGATTCCTGATATCAGCTACATCCTACATCACAATATATTGATTTTGGTGTTAGTTTTAGTAGTTAGTTCACTGCTACAGTAGAAGTCGCATTATCTGTTACGTTTTCTTTTCTATTAGTTAGATAAGGTTGCTGACTCTTAGATACTATGTATGACTGTAATTGTAAATTCGAGTCTAAAAGAATATGATTGTAAAATTCAAATAAATGGTGTGATGTGAAAATTACCTCAAAGCTAGCCCCACAAATTAGCTTAACCCAATTGCCCATTTGTAGAGATGAGAGAGGAGAAGTGATGGTTGAAGAAATTCCAGTTTTTCTGATCAATTCTTGAACCTTTGCAATGCCCCCAGCATTCTTGCTTCTTGCATGCAGCTCACCTATGGATAAAACAAGCATATTAAAATAATAAAAAATATATAGCTTTTATATTGCTATTGTAGAGAGAGAGAGAGACTTGAAAGGTGTGGGGAGAGAGAAGCCCAGCAGCTGAGAGACATGGCGAAGAAAGTGGAAGGATTTTTGCTGCTGAGAAAGAACACTGTAGAGTATAAGCTGTATAGCGAAAATCCCGAAAAGGGGGTAGTATTAATTATTTATATAATTAAGCTTATAAAGTAGGAGAGAATTGTGAGTTAATTAAAAAAATCGATAAAGAAAATTTAAGAAAGATGAAATCCAAAAAAATTATGTTGGAATTTAAAAATAACAAATTATATTAGAATTATTTTTGTAAAGTAATATTTTTTATAAGATTATGGAAAAATGAATTGGGCTGAAGAACTTTTTTTTTTAAATCATAAATTGTCGAGCTTATTTTCACATTTTATAAGCTGTTTTCAAGCTTATTTTGCTGAACACCTCACGAGTTTATAAGCTACTAAGTAACTTATACAGATTTAAGAAATTTAGAAGCTCGCCAGACACCCTATTAGTGGATTTCGATGTATTGAAAATGTCTGTATGAATAATTCAATTTGAAAATGACCAACTTGAATTCCGATTTTAAATTTATATATGTAATAATTAATAAATTTCACATATTTTATCCAAATCCATAATCACTTTCTCAGGGAATTCAATTTCCATCAGTAATCTCTGCATAATCAGATTGCACCTCTCAAAATGCAAAATAAATAAATAAAGTTATAAAAAAGAGAGAAATAGTAATGGTCCTTTTTCATTCACGGCACGGTTCCATTTTGTTTCATTTTTTTACACGTGAATTGTTTGATGGAAATTAAATAATATTTTTGGCCGACGAGGAAACCTCATGCTCGAGGATAAAGCCCATTTCCTCGCTCCAAAACCGCCCCAATAAAAATATTTTATTTCTTTTTCCATTTTCTCTTTTATATATATATATATATATATATATATATATATATATATTATATATAATGTCACAC
>JAYDZE010573746.1:0-11666 GCA_034509125.1 Monilaria moniliformis
CAATTATGTATGTTGTGTTTTTTAGTTGATGTAATTTAGGATTTCTAATTATGCAATTTCAAATTTTAATTAAGTAAGTTTCCAATTTCTTGTCTTTATTTTACAAATAAGTAAATTAAAATAACTAACAAAAATTAAACCTTTAAAAAAAATGCAAAAATGATAAGAAACGAGTTGTGGCTGATTTTGGGGCTGAAATTTTGGGCTGGGTTAATGGTGTTGTGGCTGAAAAGTAAAATGCTGACGTGGCGGCTGAAAATTGAGTTGTGTCTGCATTTTTTGTGGCTGGGTTAAGGATGCCCCGATTGAAGAGTTTTAGAATTATTATTGACTATGAAATTAGAATAAAAGGAAATATTTTTAAATGCTTAGCAAAATAACAACGAGCCCTTCTCCATTCTTTTGCGGTTATACCATACACGGCCGCCCCTGCCGCCTCTCTCAACCCCTTAAACCACCGTCGCGGCGGCCGCCGCACACAAACAAACACGCACAACAATAGAACAGTAGCTCACTTCCTTCTCAATCCGATATAGAGTCATACACGATTCCATCGTTCGTTCATCCGCTTATAACTTGTAACTTCGTAATGGACAGCGCCGTTCCGTCGTCGCGGCGGCGAAGCGGCGGTAATGGAGGAGCGAAGTCGCACAGTAAGAAAAGGAAGCAGAGAGGCACTGATGTTGTCCAAGAAGTGCGAGAAAATTCAAAATCTGCTCGTTTGGATGAATCGTGCGGATGTGAGAAAGAGCGTTCGCCGTGGAAGAATTTGCAGCTGATTCTGTCGCTACAAGACAAAAACGTCGATATTCTAAAGTAAGTTTAGTGTGTTTGTATTATGCACGATTTAATGGATTGAGCTCAGCTCGTTGTCTTTAAATGACTTTAAATTATTGTTATTTTCATGAAATTATGAAAAAATAGTTTGAGGCATAGGAATGCTTGGTAGTATACACGAAGGAAATTAGATGCGAGCAAGATGAGAGAAACGGATAGTTTTAGTGGTTTGAAGGTTTCGAATACGATTTAAGATTTTATTATAGTTTATGAATTCATTAGCTATAGAATTTAATAAGTAGTCGTAGCGAGTTGCTTTGTTTATGTTCTATTGAATCTAGTTTGTGTGTGTGTGTGTGTGTGTGTGTTTAAATGAATGACGAGAACTCAATGATGGTTTTTAGCTCTTTCTGAAATTTAATATTGTATTCTACTAAATTAGTTTATGCAATCGTTTGGAATCCTAGACATGTTTTATGATAAATAGGTCTAATGCAGGAACATTGATTTGGCATTTGATTATGCAAAATCAAGCAATAGTGAAGAGATGGATGATATTGGTCAGAGGTTGCAGGTATTGGATACTTCAAGAGTGATAGTTTTCTTAAGCAATTGGATCCAATCAGTTCTCATTTCTTCGGAAAAGAAAACAAGGGATGACGAAGTAGCACCTCAGTTTGAAACTTCTGGGTCAATTATGGATCTTAGATGCTGGGAAATCTTTCGTTTCTGCTTGGAAGAGTCGAAAAACCTTCATATTTCGTTGACATGTTCTAGGGACTTTTTACGGGTGATTCATGCAATTGCAAGGGATGCATCATCTTTTGTAAATAAAACGTCCTCATCTGTTAAGAAAACACTTTCAGGAGAACGACTACAGATTTATGATATTGTGCTTTATTGTGTCCCGATGGTATTCTCATTCCATGGTGGAGTTGCTAACAAAAATTTAGACCTGTGGATTTTACTCATGGATAAAGTGATTGACTCAGCCTTGAAAGTTTATATGGCCCAGCTTGATGGAAGCAATCTTGGGGATTTCATCTTGCGGTTAGCTTGTTATTTGTTTGAGCCATTTGCTAAGTTTTTAAATGTTCACCCAACACGTAAAAATGGTTTCCAAAATTTCATTGATAAGCTTCTTGAGCCTCTGCTGCACTTGTTACATGTTTTGCATTCTATACCTCGTGACAGTGATGATGAATGGAAAGTTAATCTACCTAAATGGGTGGAAGAAGTTTTGGCTCAAGGACTGTTCCACCCCACTCACATTGAAGGATTTCTCAGCTTGCAGAGTTCTGTTAGATATAGAAATTCATCTGATGCTTCCATAAAGGATGAAAAGCTGGTGAATAAAAGTTATCACAGGCACCTATTTGATAAAGTGGAGAATATAGTAGCCGAGAAGAATGACTTGGCGTTAATTGGTTTAGGAAAGTTGCTTCACTTGTTTGTTTGTTGTGTTATGAAGCAAAATGGAATTTCAGTTGGTAGTGGAGGTCCTAGGGGATCAGATTTCAGCTTGATCACTCATGTTTCAAGTACCCCCCATCATAGCCAAACAATGGCTTCAAAAGTGACTCCTGCAAGTCACAGTCATGGCATGAATGCAGAACTTCGGAGATCAATATTTGACTTCTACATACAGATTATGGAATATCAATTGACAGATATCAATAAATATCTTCAATCAGAAGGGGAAGAATATAATGTTTGTAAAACACTAAGATCCATTAATGGTGTACTTTTTAGCCTCATTTGTGACAAGCTGTACCTAAGAACTGAGGATACCACTGAAGGGGCTTCCCGGAATTTCTTGAGGTCTATCCGTGCTGTGTTAATGTCATTATCTGCCAAAATTGAAACATCATCTTTTGGCAATGATGAGAAATCAAACAGGGAGGTCTTGATTTCTGTGAGGGCAGAGCTTATAGTTAGTATACATCACTTGTTAAATATTGAGTATGAGGTTGTTGGAGATGATCTAGAAAGCTTATGGATGACGATTTTCTCCTCTGCTGCCTGCTGCTATAGTTCAATGGACATGCCAAGTCAGCCTCTGTTGTCCTCAGAGATATTGAACCTGAGCTGCAGGCTTATTGATGTATATAGTGACCTTCGACAGGTTAGAGACCATACATAACTGTGTGCTGCTATTTCTTCGTATCACTTTATTTGCTTAGAATATCTTTCTTTGATAAATGATCACAGGATTTTCATTGTCCTGACATAAAAGTTTTAACATTTTTTTAGTTGGGGGAAGGGGGATAGTGAGGATTGAAGCCTAGACCTCTCTCTTTACACAGAGGAGGTTCACTGCTTGAAGTTTCTCATATTGCCCTAAGAACAAGACATAAGATTGTGGCACTTTTATTTCTTTTTTCTTTGATGTAGTTTATCTCTTAGCAGATGAAATATGTATACATACTGACTATTTGTTGTATGGAATACGATCAGGCATCATCTCTTTACCTTCTTAGAACAAGTAACTCTTTCAAGTTAGCTTTTGAAGGCATGATTGTAGCCATTTCTTTATGGAGCTGATAGCAAAACTGTTATAAACTATGCAGATTTGCCCGAACATGTAAATACTAGATTTTATGGAAGACTTGCTCTTTCTTCAGTGTTATGCCTTACTTGGTCTCCTTTAAATTGCTTTTGCTTGAGTTGAATGCATATCAGTTTTATGACTTGTGTATTAAACTAGTGTAGGTGGATTCTGCTATATATGCTCTATGTCAAGCAGTAAGGCAATCTTTGTTACTTGCGGGGGACTGTGAAGCATATTCAAATTCATTGAGCGTGTTGTTCTGCTCTTCAAGATTTAGGCTCTCTCTTAGCAATGCTATTAAAGCCATACCCGAAGGGCAAGCATCTGCATGCCTTAGGCAGCTCTGTACAGATATTAAGGAATCTCTAGAGTGGATGGGATTTGGGGATGAGCCAGCTGGTACAGGTGAAACAGGGAAGTCAAATTCACATAGCTCTGATTCGCTGCGAGCGCAACTCCTGGGAAAGGTGTTGTGTGAAGTATATGCAATCATTCTAGACTCATTAACGGTTACTTCTGGTAATAGCTTTTCTATTGGCGCTTCTTTGAAGAGTTTCATAGAAATTATACGACCTAGCTTGAGTAGGCTGTTTACCCTCCCGCTGGATAGCGGCATGGAAATCTCTGTTTTGATAGATGGAAGAATTTTGAGTAAGAATTCTGGACCAGACAATGTGACTATATGTTGGATCTTGGTGCTCTTCTTGCGTTTGATATTATCCTGCAGGAGCTTATCTCGGCAAGCCATCAGCCTTATGCCTCCTGATGCTTCAAAAACAATGTCTGGAGTAATAGGTGATTCTTTAACTGTTCACTGCGGAAGGGATTGGTTCGAGATGACTGCTTCTGCCGGCGAAGGCTTTCTTTCCTGGATCCTGCCACCTTCAGTGGCCCTCCTTGATGTTATAAATTCTCTTTCAGATATTTGCATTCAAGATTCTGCTGTACTTTGCCAACCATTGGTGTATGTTTTAAATGTAATGGCTCTTCAGAGACTTGCTGACTTAAATAGGCTGATAAAGTCTTCTAGGTATATGCTTCAGTGGAACCAAATGATGGATCAGACTAAGTTGAAAGATGATGCTGATTTGTCTTCTAATCGTAAGAGAATCCGGAAATGGACAAAGTGTGTCACAAAAATGAGTGAAGAAGCTGCCAGTCTAACAGAGTTTATGTTGGAATGCCTTCTGTCCGTTGCCAAGAACAAGGAGTCCTCATCCTTTTGGGATGATGATACAGATGGTTCCCAGATTCATGGTCTGCATGATAATAATTCGTCTAACATTGCCATAGGCTTCTTGGATGAGAAATCATTGACATCTGTACTGTGGCGGTTATTTTGTAAAAATGTTGATATATGGTGCTCTTATGCTAGCAAAAAGCACTCGAGGAATTTTCTTACGCATATAATCCGCACTTCCCTCTCCTGTTTAGTCAGCTCTCAAGAGCACGATATGATCACACTTGAGCACCTGAAGACAGGAACTGCACCGCAGATAGCACTGGATTTTCTAAGCAACATCATATCTTATGAGCAAAGAGTAAGATACGACTAAATCCTGCATACAGGAGACATTCTTCTATGTTATCCATGTTATTTCTTTTCGACGGTCTCAATTGAAATGTTAAGAAAGTAATCTGTGTGAATGGACCCATAAGTATGGGTTGTGTCATGAACTTAATCTTTTATATTTTGATGAGTATAACTCATAGAACTTTTGAAATTTTTGTGCGAGTGATTTCAGAATATAAGTGAATTGCGATCATGGTCACCAAAGTTAAACATGTCAAGGTCCTATGTGAATATAAAAAAATGAGAAGGGGTGTGCATAGTGTTTAATCATGTAAGATCTAGTCCCAGTGAAGATTTTTATCATGATCTAGTCAAATTTTCCATAACTAATGGTAACAATCCCCTTGTAATTGTAGATATAGTGGTTAAGGTCCTGCTGAATAAGAAGAAACACATATAGCTAGTATTAACCTTTATGTTCTTCGTTTTTCCAGAGAAACTATATCTTAGACTACTTAAATTGAGGATGAAATGAGATTAACTACCTGATCTGAAGTGGTGAGATGGAGTGGAGTGAGAAATCAGTGCATGATCTTTAAGAACTCAATATGTTGAAATTCAGGTCTTCAAGGACGTCACATTCTCTCACAATAAATAGTATCTACTTGACTATTGATTTTTGCCATTGCATCTTCATTTGACAGTATATACCTAATACCTACTTGCCTTTTTTAATTTTCTTCTTCAACCTTAGCCTTTCGTATCTTCACTTACCTGGTCCTCTCTGACTTCTTTCTCAGTTTGTCCGCAGATATATGGCCTCAAGGTTCTGCAGAATTCTGCAGAAGTCAGTTCTATCTGTATTTAATACTTCTGCAGTTGATTTGAGTGAGTCGCCTGATTGGCTCGAGGCAATAGCTGCACTTGGAAATACATCTGATGTGCAAAGCGGAACTTCACCACAGACAAGACAAAATATGGTACCAGATGAATCTAGCAACGAGCAACTTAATGTTGAATTTGCTAGGTGTCAATGTCTGCTCCATCTTCTGATGCAGATGCCAGGAGAATACTTAAGTTTGAAATCTTCGTCATTGTACATAACGTACATTCTCAATTTTGAAAGGTAAATTATGGGCTAGTATTTCTCTTATTTCCCTCTTAAAACTTATATACTGCGAATGGGAACAAGAATAACCATTAAGAGGTGGCATATTCAACTGGCTAAAGACTGAATACTGCATTTTCATTTCTACGCTGAATCCCTTTTGACTAAGTTATAGACACCTTGGAAATTTCATATTCAAACATAGAGTTCAGACATTCAACTTCTCAGCTTTAATTTTGTGCTGGGCTGCTTCTCATTTCCTCTTATTTTTCATGATATGTTTTCAGGATTCTGGTTGGGAGCTTGTTAGGAAGGCACAACCCAACATTGTCTCTCAATTCTTATCAGATATTTAGATTGCTTGTGACATGTAGAAAGGCTCTTCAGATTTTAGCTGTAGCTTCTAGCAAAGATAATATGAGTCAATCTCCACTTTGCTTATTTCCTTTGCCATGGCTTCTAAAATCATTGTCAGTGGCAATTGGGTTTCAACATGCATTCCCTGAAGATGTTGCTTTTGAAGCTACAGCTGCACTTTTCTCATTTTTGGATTACACATCTCATGTGTTGCTGATGGTTACTAAAAACCAATATGAACATGCAATTAGCTCTGTTGTATCTGTTAGGAATGTCCACACAAAAAGAGGAAATGCAGATCAGATCAGTGAACAATCTGACCTTCTATCGTATCCGAAAGAGACTTCCGTTGCATCTCAAAGTATCTCGGAATTAGCTAAGGCGTTAGAAGACGACCTGCAAAAGTCTTTTACCACTGTCAGAGAGGCATCTGATGATAAGAAAAGAGAGTGCATGACTGGACCTCAGGATTTGAATAAGTTATCATCCATTATTGCTTCTTTCCAAGGACTATTATGGGGCATAGCTTCTGCTTTAAGCGACCCAAAAGCAGTTAATAGTAATTCCAGAATGAAGTCTTTGAGTTATGATGTACAACTGATGACTAGAATCAAGTCATGTGTAGAAGCATACGTGGATTTTGCAATAATTTTTGTGAAAACAGTGTTCATTGAGGATAATCCAAATCCCTGCATGTCTGCTAACAGTGATGAATTGAGAGCAAGTGCCTCATCTGGTCGTTACGGTGCTTCCAGAGATGGGCAAAATGAGGGGTGCCCTACTGAGGAAATGGTGCCCTCTGATATAATTGGTGATCCTATAAAATGTGAGCCTAAGAGAAAATCCCGTTTATCATTTCCAGACCTGGAATCTTTTCTGAGTGAGGTTCCACATAAGAAACTTCATCTTAAAAAATCATTGCTAAAGAAAGTGTTCAGAGGCGAGAATCCTGAGGCGTCTTATTTTCTTGGACAGCTGTTTATTGCATATTCAGCTATTTTAAGACTGAACTTGCAGATTGAATTGACTTCCTTATCTTGGAGCTTGTTTCCAATTGTGGTTGACATTTCTGAGTTTATGCTGTTGGAGTTTTCCAGAAGTGAATTGCCAAATCAATTCGCTTTGCTTTGGTTAGATGGTGTTGTGAGGTTCCTTGAAGAGCTAGGAAATTACTTTCCACATATCAATCCTTCCTTGTCCAAAGATTTTTATGTCAAGCTTATAGTCTTGCACCAGAGGGCCATTGGCAAATGCATCTGTTTACAAGGGAAGGAAGCAAAGTTAGCTTCCCAAGAGAGAGGATCACTGACAAAGCTGGCTGGTCAAGTAAAATCCCAGTTTTCTTGGGAGAGAAGTCGATTGGCTGAACTGAAGGAAAGATTAAGTATGTCATTTAGTACATACATTAGGAAATCATCTGAGTTTCACTATCTATCTATCATTCAGGCTGTTGAGAGAGCTTTAGTTGGGGTATGGGAAGGCTCAATGACAAATTATGAAATAGTTTGTGGAAGTTTAAATGGAGGGGAGGTCTCCTCTGTAGTTGCCGCTGGTATTGTCTGCTTGGATTCGATTCTTGAATATGTAACAGGTAAATTATCCTCATTTTCGATACTTGTACTAAAACATCAATTTTATTTCTTTGCTTTATTACAACCATTCTACGTTTTCAGTTAATTTACCATTGTTTATACTTTCCTGAAAATGGCCATTCTTTTCCATTGGTGGCCCTCAGAAAAAGTCCTTTGTTTTCGAGAGGCAAGGATTTGAGCTCATATTAGTAAAATGGGCTTATGGGCTTCTTCACTATAAACTTTGGTGGCACACGGGTCATTTCTGATAATGAAAAAAATGTAGCACATGAGACCTTTTCTCTACTGTTATATTGTTAACATAGTTTAGTTAGTCATTTCTAATGTTAATTCACACTTTATTGGATACAGTATTCTCAGTTTCTTTTGTGATTTGCAGGGCCTAGGCGTTTGAATATGATAAAAAAACACATCCAGAACCTAGTTGCTGGTCTTTTCAGTATCATCCTTCATTTGCAGGGTCCCAGGATCTTCTATGGATATATGGACTTAAGCAGGGATTCTGACGGACCTGATTCCGCAGCAGTTACTCTCATGTGTCTCGAATTACTAACAAAAATATCTGGAAAACCCTCTTTCTTCGAAATAGATGCCTGCCACATCGCACAGTCCCTGCGCGTACCTGGGGCACTCTTTCAATACTTTCTACAACTTCTGATATCTGAATCTCCTCTCAAAGGTGCTGTGGATCGGAAGGCTTCGATGGAGCTATATGATGCGTGTTGCCGTATGCTATGCACTGCTCTTAAGCATCATAAAAGGTATCTTTCCTCGTAGTCTTGGCCATTTTAATTCGAGCTGCTGAAAAAAATTCTAATCTTTCTTTCTCCAGCGCGGATGTTCATCTGAAACCATCTATACTAACTTCTGTTCCTATTCTTCTTGTGTTTATAGCGAGACTCGTCAGTGCATAGCTCTTCTTCAAGATTCAGTTAATGTTCTTCTTCATTGCCTAGAGACAGTAAATACCAACCGTGTTGCTGGGAGAGAGATTTTCGCATGGGAAATGCAAGAGGCTGTAATATGCGCCAGTAGTCTGCGAAGAATATATGAAGAGGTGTGTCTTTATTTGCTTTTCTCATCTCAAGCCTGTCATTTGACAGTGTATTTGGTTCTGAAATATTTGTCACAGCTGATATATATATATATGATGTGTTATCTACTCATTTATTTGTCTCATAAAGTTTTCAATATGTTGTTATCAGCATCTGCTGCTGTCTTTGACAACATTTCTAAGACTACAGCCTGCTGTATACGCAAGTTCTTTATGTTCTAGTTTTACTACACGTGCCATTAACTTTTCCTCGACAAAACCTCTCTTCAGGTACGTCAACAGAAGGATGTTTTTGGGCCATTCTCGTTTCAGTTCCTGTCGTGTTACATATGGGTTTACTGTGGATTCGGCCCAGCTAAAACTGGCATCATAAGGTATTTCATGCTTCACTTGATTTCTCATTCCACAATCCGCCACACATTTAACAACTCCAGATCATTTTTCTAGGGAAGTAGACGAAGCTCTGAAGCCCGGCCTGTATGCTCTGATTGACTCATGCTCAGCCGATGATCTTCAACTCCTCCACACTACATTTGGAGGTATCTATCTACCTCTAACTCGGCTCCTAGATTTGGAAATAGGATCCTATGATCTTATCATTCGTGCTTGAATATCCCCCGTGTCATTTTCCCCCACGCTCTTGCTTCTTTCAGAGGGTCCATGCAGAAGTACACTGGCAGCTCTGCAGCATGATTACACAGTTCATTTCCAGTTTGAAGGGAAGGTTTGATGATTGATTTATCTCTCTCTGGTGCCTCACTACCAAGTTTGCCCTCCATGGGGTTTCCTCCGGTTGGCCGGCATCAGGAAGAAGCTTCTAGAATCATCTCCCACACTTCCAAGTCTCGATTTGATGTATGTCTGTCTTGTTTCAAGAATGGTGACTCAGTGAACTGAGATTTTCAATGTTTTCAGGGTATAATCCAAGAAGCTCGTGGAACAACATTGCCTTTTTTATTTTCATTTCACATTACGTTTTCTTTTCTTTTTTTCCTTTTCTTTTTGTCTGCTATTTTGCCCCACAAGTTTTGAAGCATGTTGTATGAGGTGCAATATTTATTCAAGTTTGTATGTAATCTTAAACTTTTGATAGCGATATAATTGATACTATATTTAACTTATTTTTTAATATATCGGATTTGGATATAAATATTAATACAGAATTCATTGAGCCGCCAAACCAAATCACTAGAACCAACTATATTTGTTCTTTAACAAAAGGTTGATAAGTGGGATTGTGGGAATAAAATTAATTTATGGGTGTAATTGATAATATTAATTAATGGTGTACGATCTTGACTCAAGCCATTAGAAAAAAACCTCACGAAGAATAGAATAAAGAAATATTTTAAAGACATTTGTCATTCAATGGATAACGAGTTTATCAATTGTAAAGATTTCCACATTATAAATATAGAGCTCGCATTAAATAATTGTTTTGATGGACTCGATGTTTAATGATATTTATGTCTTATACCCCACCACTACGCAATAATATTCATTATTTTTTACTATATATTCAATTTCTTATTCTATGTAGATTAAAGAAAATTATATTTACACAATTTATACTGTATCACTGTGAGATAAATTAAGATTCAAATCTAAAATCAATAAATTAGACATATTTATAATTTTGCTAGTATTTATAATCACAAACATGTTATTCAATATGAATTTTGTTAATAAAATCCTTCCCTAAATATAAACATATATTCATCGGTTTTTTTGAAGTGTTCTATTTTGAAAATTTTCTTGAGTTTCAATAAATGTCTCATTTCAAAATTTGAGAATAAAATTATGACATTATTTCATGTTATCCAATTTTATTACTTTTGTACTTTGATAGATATGAATATGGCGGGCGAAGTGCCAAGGATAGAATACGAAACCCTAAGATCAAATAATTCAGCATGTCTAAATCAACGGCTACAAACAGCAGATACAAGTTAAAGTCAGTAGCCCACACCACACTCAACCATATCCATTGCTTTCCGCTTTCTCTCTCTACCCATAAATCAATTAGGCCATCATTCTCAACTGACTCAGTAAAGCTTGAGTCACTCCAACAAACACCCCCATAATAAGAAACAAACCAAACCAAATCCTCACTCAAAAACCAAAAATCATCAATCAATCGATTCAATTCATGGCGTATGGAAGATATCAATCACCGTCTTCTTCAATTCTAGACGCCTTCTCTCTCAATCCGGTGCCCTTCCCGGTCCTGCTTATTCTAGCCGTGGTCTCGCTCTTCCTCGGCTTCAAATGGTACGTCTCCTACGAGGACGTGGTGGAGGCGACGGAGGAGAGCATGGGGTGGCTGCTCATGGCGGCGCCACTCGTACTGCTCTTCGTCGTACGCTGGATGTCGGACCGCGAGTACCCCGGGGGGCTGATCTTCGGATCCACGCCGTTTGATCGGCGGCGGAGGGAGCATTACCTGACGGCGGCGGGGGAGGGGTCGTCACCGTGGGGAGTCCTGGCGGTGATCGTGCTGCTGCTTGTGTTGGTTCAGTATCAGTCTACTTTTCTCGAGAGCTGGTTTGGCTAATTAAATTTGATTTTTGGTCTTTTTTTAGATTGTGCTTTTTGCTTCTTTTTTAATAGTTTTTGTTTTTGTATTATAATATATATTAGTGTCATCGTTTCTGTATTCATTTTCGTTGCTGTTTCAAGTTAATCAGTAGTTTTAACGATATATATATACATAT